>CM041720.1:16131822-16207653 GCA_023373845.1 Nibea coibor
CTCTCATATTATTTCATTCTAATTGCCTTGCTGTAAAAGTCCACAGCAGGAGTTTGGTGCCTGTAAAGGAATGTGACCATACTAATGAAAACACAAATCTCACACACTCCCACAGCTCTAAAAATCCCACCAATGAGGATGATGGAAAGCTATTGGTAGTAACACAAAATGAACAGCCAAAAGCGAACGATGCTTCCGTGTTGTGAAAAATCTCCCACTGATGTGATCTGGGGAAAGTTTTGTTGTTTTTTTTTTTTGTTCAGCTTCTGAGCTGGACTAAGAACTTTCATCACCCCACGTAAAATACCAGGCATTTCCAGTGGAGAACACGAAATATGCTCGCAAACACACAGCAAGTGAAGGAAAGATGAAGGGAGACGAGGTGTGGCGCAACACGCTACCGAGCAAAATTACTGCAGCTTCGCTGACAGGAGCAAGCGAGCAATCTGTTTAAGATACTGTCTGTGCAGCTACAGTAAACTGACAGCAACCCATCCTTCGATCACTGCTCCTAGTCAATATCACACTCAGCCCCAGAAATATTTATTAGAGTTGGGGTAGAGATTTTTTTTTTCCTTTTTTTTTTTGCTATGTGCACACTGGAAAACGAGAGAGGGGCTGGTGAAAGAAATTGGCACTCTCGCAAACCTGGATGGATTCTGCACAGTTAATTAAGATAAAACGATTCAATTCTAGAGAGATCGAGGCAGCGATTCAGTGTGCGCCGCACGTGGAGGCCATTCTGATTAGCAGCCAGCCAGAGCATTCCTCGACATTTTGATGCGAGACAATCTTTTGCATTTTCAATTACACACTCCAACAGCCCTCTAACTACCAAAACCAAGCTCATTTGCATGATTGAAATATAATTATGGTGTGCCAAAAACACTGCTCTGTTTTGGTTCCTGTTACAATCCTTTTCACTCCCTTCTGTTTTTCCTTGCTGAAATCAATCTCCGGTGACAGGCCCGTGAGCAAATGCATCAAGATAAAAGTTTGACTGGGAGAAAAATAATTGGGCGGCTTTTTGCATTCGATTGAGTATAGAGCATATACAGGACGTGTGACTAACCGACTCTCCCGAGGTGACTCCCGACATTTTCCGCTTTTCCCCCCTCTCTACCGGAACTTTTAACAACTCCGCTGTATTTACGAATGCAGCCAAAAACTCTTTCCATCTATCTCTCTATCTTGACAGTGTAGTTTTTGTTTGCAAGAACTTTGCTGAAGTTTGTCCCGCTTGTTTCAGCGGTGGTGTGTCAGTTTTTTTGGGTTTTTTTTTTTTTTGGCTTTAAGTTTTGCTTCTTTGCAGTTAAACAAGCCCTCAAAATCAAAGTGGCACAAGACAGAAGTATGAAATATTCAGAAAAATACACTTGAAGAACACAGAAGGCATTTTATTTTGGGGGAGCCACCCTCAGCTCGGGGCTCTGAGTCATCAGCGCCTCTGTGAACAATTTTGCATCGCCTCAGAATGCACACATGACAGCTGGTGACAGTGAAAGTGTGTGTGTGTGTGTGTGTGTGTGTGTGTGTGTGTGTGTGTCTCTATGAGAGAATGAGGAGGACAGGGGAAGAAAAAGTCAGAAAGAGAAGCTCTTGACATGTAACTATTCTGCATGCCCCGCTCATCTCCTCCTCTGCTTAGTCAGGAGATTTATTAATAGAACCAATAGAGGCAGACCAGATGGCTGTTATGACACTGTTATGTGTTTTCATGGGTCACTGAGCAGCTCCTAGGCATTAATCTGTTGTCTGTTAACAGCATGTTCGTCTTTTTACCTGCAACACACACTCCTGCAAAGGTGAAGTTTTCTCCCCTGACACACAGATGGTCCGTACGCATCCTCTCAATTATCAGCAGCTGGGTCCAGCCCTTCCTCCATCAGTCGTCTAGTGCATGCTCGGTTATGCGTCTTAATGTGTGTGTGTGGTGCACAAATATTTGAACATGCAGGGTCAGCTCTTTTTTTTGTTGTCTCACACTATAGGTTAGGATGTTCATTTTCATACTGAATGAGTTAAACCAGCAGCCAAATGCTGCTTATTCACTTCAAGGCTGGTGACAGCGGTGACCTGTGATGAAAGTGATCAGGTAGTAGCATTAGCTTCTGGCATATAAAAAGTTACTAGAGGAAGAGCAGTGTGTAAAATAGACAGGCTCCGCTGCATGCTCTCAGGCAGCCTGGAGTGAGGTTTGAGTGCAGAATCAATTGTAGGCAGAACACAAAAGATGTCTGGTCTGTTGTGGATGGCTTCAATTTTACTTTTTCATGTTGCACTCTGGATGGAAGTGTTTCTCTAAGTATGGCCTTGCTGACTGCCTTTTGTTCTTGTCTGACCATGGGTGATCTTTGCTTTGAATTTTGTCCAGGCATCAATACTGGTGTGTAACTCACACCACCTGTCAAATACAAACCATCACTCTTAACTTCACAATTGCCGAAGGCATAAAAAAAAAGCTGTCATTCCTTCTGTTAGTGCCCTTAAACTGTCTATAACATACTGCCAGTTGTACTTTTTAATTCCCAACTCTCAACAGTTTGCTGAGGTTCATTTGTCCCCGAGCCACTGCTTCCTGTTTACATGACAGCGCACAACTGGCTGCTTAAAGCAACATTATGTAACTTTTCTACCATAAAGTAACAGATTGACACCATTCAGAGGCTACACTGACTCCAGGTGAATTGTGTCTCGATCGTTCCCACTCGCTGCGCGCCATATGTCCGTTTACATGGATCCATGTGAAATGCTGAAAAAATGTAGCTGCTGTGAGCTGCAGTTAGCTTAGTTCGTTAGCTGGGCTGTCAGAGCATCGTGGGAGTGCTGACAATGTTTACACTGGTACCTAAGGCTTTCTTCTGGGCTGTAGCTCGCCATCAACGTCTCGATCCAAGCTCCAACATCCAAGTAGATCAAAGGTTCAAAGGTGTCCAACAAGAAAACCTGACTTACAGCAAGTAAGGCCGTTAGCCTTAACGCTAGCAGTTGCCTGTGAGTTACATGTGGGTTAGCGTTAGCAGCTAGCGCCTAGCATGATAACCGATGCGTTTTCTTTCGTGTGGGAGACGTCAAGTCTCTCCGACGGCACTCTCACAGGTCCAGGGCTCCGCACAGGATTATTTCAGTGAGTTTTTAATCAGTTTTACCAACATTTATTTCGCTAACTTCACAGGGTTACACTGACCGTCCAGTTAAGTTCATCCAATGGCACAACATCGAGCACCCATTTGCTTGTCCAGATCTTGAGTTAAGTAACTTTCAGGAAGCTTGTTTTTCATCTACATTCAGATTATGAGGAGCAGTAAGTTTGAAGAAAATACCACCAATATCCACTTTCACCCTAGAATACTATATGAAGCTGTTACAGTAGCTCAACTTACAGTAGTCCCAATGTGCTGAGTCGTAGTTTGACCGCATTAAAGTCTAGGAAAACTCAACAAAGCGACAAGAAGTGTTCTACCGAGAAGCGGTGGACAAACCCTTCATTAACACAAGAACATCCTCCATATTCTGTCTAGATGCCCTCTGGCAATCCAGACTGACCTGACTCAGCAACAGCAGAGCGCTGTGATGCCCCATCACTCTAGTTTGAGTTACTCTGCTACAGACTAGTCACAACTATTTCTCCCCGAGAGATAAAGGCAGTTAAATCCTTTAAAAAAGCGATGTAACAAAGTTATTGTTTCTTCAGATAATGAGATCGCTGTTAGACTTAAATCTGCTCTATGTGGCACTTTAAGATTTATTCTTTGTGCCTTTTTGCTCTTGCTGATATACTGTAGCTGGCCAGTGGAGACGGGGCAGAGATCCAGAGAGGGCCTGCGAACTTTACTGGGCAGATTTTAAATGGATTATGACTCTACTTTAACTCCAGGCCGGGACAATAGCTTTTGTCTCACAAACAAAAGAATACTGCAGAAAGCGCAGTTTCATTTCCCATCATCTGAAAATGATTCAATTCATTACCCTTAGAAGTATTCAGTTCCTGTCTCAAATTCAGTGTCTTCGACATAGTTTTGAACCAATTCAGACCAATCAAAATCGATCCCTTCACACCATTTCAGATTTTCTTTTCGGGGGTTGGTCTTTTCAAACATCTCCATACACTGTGTGTGCTGCTACGAACAAAGAATCTGTCCGAAAAATCAGTGAGTGTGTGGTGCCTGTGCATATCCTCTGTGGAGGGATATATAGTCTAAATAAAAACTAGATGCAGTCCCTGCTTAACAAGTTGAAATAACACTCAGAGCATGTCACATGTGTAAGCAGCAGACTGCGTGTGAGTGGTCCTGCAACTTCAACTTTGCATCACTTTTCCCAGAAGCCTCATCACAGAGTATTTCTGGAGCAATATGTGCTCGGCGGCACAGGCAGGGCGGTTATTTTGTGCAGGCACTGTGACTAAAACAATGCCAAGGCTCACTGAGGAATATTTGCTTGAATGCAGCTGGCTGTATCGCCGGTTTCTACCTCTCTTTTGCTGCAGAGGAGCAACACGTAGTTGCATACAGTTCATGGTTATTTGTTGCTTTCTGGTGGTCTTGCGTGCGTTTTAGTTCAACGTCCTTTTTTTTTTTTTGATCAGGTGTTTATCCATCTTATGAGTATGCGTCATTTTACTTTGCCCCATCTTTCTTGCTACCTTCCAGCTCGCTGATCCTTTCAGCTCGTGAATGGCATTTGAGTAAGCAAGGTTCATTTGTGTGGAACAAATTACGCAAAACCTAACCGGCCTCTTCGGCCAGTTTCGCTCGCGTTTTAAAATGCAAAACAGAAACAAATCTAATGATTTCATTCGTTTGCATTATTACCTGATGTCTCAAAATGAATGTGCCAATGTTTCACCGATGTGCAACTGCCAAATGTAGCAGTTTTAAAGTTCCCAGTTCTATTTAAAGTTTCAGTCCACTCTCACTGACGTCGATGGACACACATGAGCAGTTTCTACCGACTCTTTATCCATTAGGCCGACTTGTTGTCTCAAGGGTGAGCAGAAATAAACTTCCAAGTTTAATTTAAAAGTTTAGACTGTGAAAGGAGGTAAATATTGAAACAAGTGAAGTATTCAACAGACCAGACATAAGAGCAAATTGTGCACAGACCCTTTTTTCCATACAAAGTATACCCAGCCTATTATTGCGGCTGGCCTTTTATTTCTTTGTTTGAGTGTGTGCGCGCATAATGTGGGTGAAGCCTGATTAGCTATATAAAGCTGTTCATATCAGAGCATTTGTATGCATGTGTCCTGATGTTTGTATGCTGCACATATTCAATCAGGAAAACGCGCGAGCAAACACACACAAACTCACATTAATCACGACTTGTTGAGCGAGTTTTTTCGCCATGATGGACTTATTTCCAATTCGGCAGCGAGGGGAACCTGCCGGGGGCATTTTAATGTCCCACCTCTTCAACATTCCTCAACATTCTTCTTCATTACAATGCCGCAACACCACAAACATGACCCGCACCAATAAAACGTGCCATTAATTTCATCACGGCCCAGAATAGATTTCCTGCGATCCTTGTGCTGAGGCAGGGATTTGGCACAACGTGATGTACGGTAGCGGGCCTAAATTATCATACAAAAGAAATAAAGATTTCTTTATTTCGTGCAGACCCTCATCAGATACTTGCACACGCGCAAGACCGCCGCATCAAAGCGAGAAATCAATTTATTTTCTGCTCTGCCTTACTCAGTCACCGCATGAAGTCCCCAAGTTTATGAAGGCACATTATAATTAGTCTACAAAGACTCGCTGAATATTCAGTGGTCCAGATCTCCTTTGCCACAATGTGGAATGAAAATAGATGAGTACATAACACAAAGTTGGGACTGATTTTTGATTAGCCGAGCCCAGTGAACAACTGTGGAGCCCAAAAATAGATTAGTATACATAATGAAAATAGATTCATTCTCCCGCACTGCTTTGAAGGATGTTCCATCTAAATGTATTACATCACTAATAATATATAATGAGCTTGTTTGGAGATAATGTTATATTCAGTGGGATAATAGTTTTCGGCCACACTGACTCATTTCTCAGTACAGTAAATGAGACTTCTTAAGCTTTTTCTCCTCTAATAATATTATCCGACCATCATTTGTGATTCTCTTTTCCTTTGTTGCGCGGTATTTAACGCTAAAATGGAAAAAGGGAAAGGGCTTTTTCACTGAATTGGAAACCATCTCTCCCCCCCGGCAGCGCTGAGCCAGAGCGGCATCGCAACTGCAAAGAGCGCGACAAGCACTCGTGCCCCCGTCTCAGTGGTCGCTTGTCAGTGACATGCTGCCAAACAGACTGTGTGCCCTTCACTTTGTCCCAGCTCCCAGTTATGGGAAAATGCATTGGGATTATGTACAGAATGCTCTGCGCAGTGCAGGAGCTTATACTTCACACCACAAGTCTGATTCCCATTGAGAGGCCTGTAATACCACACCTGCAGAGCCAGATAAGCCCTCAATCCTCCCCTTTTATTCTGCCACTATTATTCTCCTGTGTAATATCACATCAGCGAAAAAAAGAAAAGAAACAAAAGCTGAGAGCAAACGGATACGCAGCGACAATTTCAAGTTAATATTCATAAACATACCTCCTCCTGCATGTGTTGCATGCTGTGCATTGCAGGTTGTACAGCGGCTTAATCGTCCCTGTACAGCGGAACGGCAGAACGCAGCACAATGTCGCAATCGACTAGCCGATCACTCCTCTGACAGCTGAAACGATAAACTGTTCTTTCCTCTATAAAATTGCATTCGGGGCTGGCGTGAGGGCGCAGAGGTAATTTGACAGCAGGAAAACGGGGGTTTATGATTGATGGCTACCTCTCTTAATTTCTTCTTCCTCACGATTAGATGCACTGCCTTCTTTAAAAACACGCTAACCTAAAACAGTCAGTCATCCTGCAGACTTATCCGCAGACAGCCCAGCTCAAACCCCAGAGCAACAAACAACTTAAGCACGTCCAAATAGTGGTGCAATGTTTAATTATGGACTATAGTTTTCTGTGGAAAAGTAAAGCTTTCTGGCTAGTTTTGACATTTTGGAGCAACAGATTAATAACAGACATGAGAAGTCTCCCGTCTCGTGACTGACTGACACATATTCGGTGTCCTGACACTACACAGCCCCCCCAAAAAATTGACTGAATCTGTCGGAGCCCTTTGATCTGCTTTCTGACCCACTTAATTAACCAGCTAGACCCATTACAAAACCATGAGAGTGTTTAATATAGCAAAGTGAACCGTGAATTTAAAAGCAGCATGGTGCCATTTCCTAGCTTTGATGAGCAGACACGACTTTGTGAGCGAGCGGTGCTGCGGCGGTGGAAAACTGGCCGGGAAATGTCAGGTCATCAGAATCCCGTGATTGCAGTGCTCGCGTCAAGAGAGTTCGGGGGGGTACGGAGTACAAAAAAAAAAAAACATCTCTAAATGTAAATCCAATCTAATGAGCTCACCGTGGCATAATTTAATCAAATCTGCATATGAAAGAACCCCTGCCCTGTACGACACAGGGATGAAAGTGGTGGCAATTAGCTTTACAGATTGGAGGTATATCCCGGTTTATGACGAAATCCAACCTAAGAATGGCAATATAAATATTTGCCCTGCGTACTCACGTGCACTGTGGACAAAAGGGACTGAGTTTTGAAGATGAGGAATAGTACAGAGGGGTCACATGTTTGATGCAAGAGCTTCATGGCACCGGGCGGCTTTTTGAACAGCAGATTTCAGTATGATGAAAGGTAAGCAGTCCACTTCCTCCAGTCATTTCCTCAGTATGAGACTTCACTTTTTTAAGGACTTGCAAATGCTTGTTCCACTGTACTCCTGGGGTTTTCTCTTTACCATTGATTCATAATGCACGTGCAGAGCTTTTTAAAACACCCTTTATATTAGTGGTTGAACTATTCATCAAGCGCCATCAGCAGAAAATTTAATAAGTCAGGAAATCAATGACTGTAGACTACAAGTCTACCACCACGCTAGGAGCTCTGCAAGACTGTGAGCAGAGGTTATTATACATTCATATATACATCATCGGGAAGCCATGAATATAAAATTTGGTGCCAGTTTTGTCAGTTTTGTGTGTTGAGATCATTTGCAGGATGTGTGAAATATTTGGCTTTCTGATTGCACTTTATGCAATTATGAAATATTGAGATACTTCAGTCTGGATTTAAAAGAGGTGAACTGACCGACCGGCGCGGAGACAGGCCGACGTCGCCGGCTCCGTAACGGTGCTGCTAATCAGAGAACGAATCATTTGTCAAGGGGAAATGCCAAACATTTGATGCTTTCATTTCATTTTTTTCAGGTCTCATTTTAAAGGTTTTGCTGATTTTTCTGTTTTCTATAATTTCACACGGGTTATGAAAATAATCACTGCGGCACGACCTAATGCGCTTTGAATAATCCTGCCACTCTTAACAACCTCTACAGTGCGCCCTGTACTGTATAGTATCAGACACTGAGTCAGAGATATCGGTCTCTTCTGACAGAATGTTGTGGTTTAAACAAAAGCACATCTGCTGTGGCAGATAACTGTGTAGGACAGGCAGTGACTGCATAGAGAAAAGCTATCTGATCCTGCTCGCTGCATGCGAGATGTAGAACAAAGATTGTAAGGCTATGCAAGGGCGAGCGTGTGGCATACTGTACTGTGTTGGCTGTTGTTTACTGCACATCAATATACTGCAGGATTCCTCAACGTTTTCTGGCTCCTGGGGCTATTTTTTTTTTTCCCCTCTCTTGACCCGAGCAATTAAGTATTCTCTTCTATAAAGCATCCATTGAGGAGATTATCAGGAGATTACAAATATTTATCTGAAATGATTTAAAGCTAAAATCAATAGCAGTCCTTGGATCTCCCAGGAATCTGTCAAGCGAACCTGCACGGGCACCGGAGCAGAGGGATGAGAAGCTAAAGAAAATGAAAGCGGTGATAGAAGTCATACCTCAGGCCGGCTCCAAGTGTTAAGACTTGAGTGGACAGCGTCAGTCCAGCTGTCCAGCTCATCAGTTACCTTAAATAAAAGTGGCATGTGTCCTTTCACGCTTGCTTTGGAAAAGCGAGGGGCCTGTATCCACACTGTATTCATGGAGATTACACACACATACACACACTGGCTCAGAGAGGCCCAATTACCCACTGGAAAATGCTGGCACCCATGAGGCCCCAGACCGGTACCAAGAGCCCACACAAGGCTCACTCACTCAGCCTCATGCCCACAGCGAAACAAAGGGGATTTCATGTCTCTGTTTAAATCCTTTCGGCTTTGGATACATTTCGGTTCCCCCCTATATGGACCTTTTAAGAACTGATTTATCCTCCATTACTGAGGCACTGGGCCCAGATCTGGCCCTGGGCATGCTCAGAGCAGCATAGTATATTGCTCATATGGGAAACAGAGACAGGATGACTAAATAAGAGACATCGTAAAAATCACTGTTATTTCCCTTTGAACACGATGAAGGCTAAGCGTAGATTAAAGCGCTGAAAATACACATTATGGCCTATAAGTGATCAGATATTTAGGGTAATCTGATCAACGCGTTCGCCAAAGCCTTCAAATCTCCGGCGTGTTGACAAATGTTAGAGCAGCATCCAGATGAGTCAGAAGCCTTAAAAATTCATGCAGAGACCTTGTTCTCTTTACATATGACTCGGTAGCCCTTCACTCACCCCGGCACACGGGGAAGAAAATGGAAAAATCAGAGCTCGCTGCAACAAGCACTGCGCTCTTCACTTTGTCGGGCTGAGCAGTACAACCGATTGGCCATTCCTCTTCTATTTAGATTGATTCTGGTGAGAATGCACGTTGGTTGGTCTGGTTACCCGTGGTAATTAAATTCTTAAAGGGAAAGCAAAGGCCACAGACGGCGGGAGAGTAAAACTAATGACTGTGCGGACGCAGAGCCGTGGGTGCGATGGACAAATTGGAAATGTGGATGGAAGATCTTGTATGGATAGCAGAAAGAAAGCGTGACATACAGGTCGGTGTATTCCGCGAGATGAGGCCAAGTGAACTGAGCTGTAGGGTGATAAAATGCGGGAAACTATTTACAGCGCAGTGGATGAGAATCATAAAAGCAACGGGCAAAGAGCATGAAACTGCAGGTCACCCGTTGAACAGGCGGAGGGCGGCTGATGGATGGAACATTTTCTGGTGACATTATGTGTATTAGTACATTTTCAAACATTAAACTCCCATAAAAAGCTGATAGCACGATACACCAGCAGCACACAATACACAGTAAGCGACACTCATCATTTATTCCTTAACCTTAGGAATTCAATTGTTTGACATTTTGGAATATACCTATTTGCCTTTTTTGTTAAAGTAAATCCAGCTCCTCCAACTCTTATGACATTAAATTTATTGGAAGAAAATGATTATGATTTTTTTTTTTTGCTTCCTCAATATTGTATCGCAGGAAAACCAGCAAAAACCTACTGTTAATCTCCCCCTTTACACTTCACCCATGATATTTTTCCATTTGTACGTTCGGCTTTGCTCTTTGTCAGAAGAAACCAGGAACATGTGAGGACGAGAGATAAAACAGTAACTGCAGAGGGAAGGAGAAAGCCTGTTGGAGATGTGAGGGGGAGGATGGTAGGTGAGAGACGGTAGAAGAAGCCGGGGAAAGATGAGGGGATGACAATGAAGAAAGACCATTATGTCAAGGCCCACATTTCTGATTATTGTGAACCTGATTCATTTTTTTTTGGCAGGCCACTCTAAAATTGAGAAGCTGACATTTTGTATGTCGCCGCAGCTAAAAAAAACACACACACACAAACACACACAGACAACTGTTGATGCCCAAAACCAGATTTTTCTCATTCGGCGATGACATCTGTTCCACTGCTGCAGAGATTACAATTTTCTGACCTAATAGGGCCTACCAACTGGCCATCAGCACATTTAATGTTAACTAGAAATTGACCAATAACAGTTTATTAAGGCTGCTCACAATTTTGGGCTCAGGTCTGGCCTGAAGCCTGCGGATCGATCAATATCTGTGCCTCACTCTCCTGGCCAATGTATCACCCAGCCAAGTGAACCATACGTACATACAGCTGCTGAAAAGCAATCCACGAAACCTCGGCACTATATGAAACTGCGTCTGGCCTCATGGCGTGCTCCTGTACAAAGTTGTACACTGTTAAAATGGCTGTGCACATTAACATATAGAATACAAACTGTCAGTGGCATCTCCTATCGGACGTTACGTGCACAGCTGCACATTTCTGTTAATCTGATGCAAACTTTACGCAGTTATTTTCAAATAAAAATGGAGGATATTCTAATCGCTTCTATCATTATGGTCGACGCATTCTGAGCCTCACTTGATTTATTGCATGAAAATATGAGGATATAGGTTTTTGTGAGATGGAAGTCCTATTTCTAATACGTTCTTTTTTTATTGGCTGGAGCTCTCAGCAATGTTTACCTCTCTTGAGGCAGTGTTGCTGAAAATTGGTAAGGGAATTGAGTCTTGGTTTGGGAACCACATTCCTAAAGGTGTGGAATAGTTTCCCCTCAGGTTTCAATTCCGAAGTGTCTATCAAGTTTGAAATTAAAATTCACCTGTCTGTGTGTCTTTTGCCGTTGTTGTGCTAGGCTGAACTTTTCCGAGCGGTTATTTTCCCACCTCTTAACATCTGATGAAACGGCTGGTAAATCAATCAATGAGGAGCAGCTCTTAACCGGAGTCAGACACTCGGATGAACCGGGCAATAACGAGACAGATGGAGACAGACACGCAGGAGGAGAGACAGACGGCCTGAGAAAAGTTGCATACTGTGGCTGTGCAGACCTGCGCTAACAGAAAAAGACCTGATGACAATGCTGCCCATCGGGATCGCTTCCGCCGTTATCAATCATGTTTGGACGGGGGGGGGGGGGGACGGCAATATCGTCCTGCTCTGACCCGAGCAGATAACAGCAATATCAGAAAACTCTCCTATCTCCGCCGTCCTCTCAACCTCGGTACCTGCAGCATTCACACACAAAGTGAGAGAACTTTCTTCAGAGACGCAAGAAATATATAAAAGTTGTTGTCGGCTCCCTCTGAAAAGTTGCTGCAAAGCCTCTCTGCTCTACTCTTCTATAAAGCGATGCGGTGCGAGGCCACCTCAGCAGGGGAGGTTGAAGCCCAGGCGACAGAGGAGAACACGTACCGCACCTCCACTGTCCTGTGGGACCAAAGCTGGCGATGCGAGAGAAAAATGTGCTCTCTCCGTGTCAGTCTTTCATAGGGGAAGTGACAAAACATCCTTTCTCTGCTCTGATTGCATAGGTTCATTTTTATTGCCTTTGTGATTTGCTGGGTTTGTGCTGAGTATTCTGTTAGTTATGCTAATTGTCTCCAAACCTCCCGCAGAGTGTGATCCTTTCCCAGTTGGGTGGCTGTGAATTTGTTTGCCCAAGCAGATGAGTCTGTGCGTGCCTCTGTGTGTGTGCGCGTGTGTTTGTGTGTTTACAGTGTGCAGTTACAATGTGTCACAAAAGCTTTAGTGATGCTGCGCACGTGTGTTTGTGTGTGATTATGTGTGTCGGGGTGCATCAGCACAAATCTTCATGCGCCAGCCATGGTTAGGCACGCTGTATTCCCAATCCTCCAAACACTCAGAGGAAAGAAGGAAAGAAGGGCAGTGTTTCATCTTAATGCCGTCAGATATTGATTATTCTCCTTTTCATCCTTTCCAACTTTGATCCTATTAGTAAAGCAAAACCTGTGGGGAAGAGAAAGACACTTTTTGCATTTTTTCCCCCCAGTGGATTACATCCTATGGAATTCTGGGAAAGCAAATGACCATGAAGAAATAGTTAAAGGAGTAAAATCCCCTCATTTGTCATGCTGTCTAAAGCCTACGCTGTACTGAATTCTCAGGTTTAACTCAATGTACGCCTCAGTGTTTTCATCTGAGGTGTGCAATCCCAGACAGTCGCCATCAATAATTAATATAGTTGACTTAAGTTGCAATATTAGCCATTCTTAAAAAAAAACTACACAGCGATTACACTGGTCAAGGTGCACCATTAGTTTTATAGTTTGAATTTCCTCCACCGAGAACAGAGTTGGACAGCCCTCGTGCAGTCCAATTACAGTACTACGTATCACCAAAGTCAGTTCCTGTCAATCACTTTGCTTGCACGGCTAATGACATTAGCCAGCTAGTGTTATGGAATTTTCTGTCCTCAGGTTACACGAGGTCACGTGTGGGCCTCGAGGTCCTCGGCAGTGTTAGTTGTTTGGCTTTGACTGGGAGCAGTAGGTGCCAGTCTATTTCAACACTGTGGTGGCCAGGGTCAAAGAGACCAGATAACAGATAGCTGGACGTTGATGTTCCAGTTGGTGTGAACAGACAACAGGGTCTTCAGAATAGAATATGTTGTCAATAACACCTGCATGGGTAAAAACATTTTCTTTGGCTAGTCATGGGCGTATAGTATTTGTGGTGTTATCTTGGGGTTTAAAGTCTATCCACCAGCATGAGATGGGCAGAATGTGAGACTGGCTCAGGCACTTCTGATGCACCATGTCTCTAATTCTCATTGATGAGGTGACAATAAATAATACAGCATAAGACATCAGAGGCTCCTGAACTCGTTCTTCCCTCCCGACCTCACCACTGACCTTTGACTTCAGCAATTTCCACAACAGCTAAGGGGGGGGGGGGGGGGACACTCGCTACCCATTTTTGTTACATCTCTCCAAGCCTGATGCTGATTATGAGAATCTCTGCAGATGAAACTAAAGAATCTTCTAAAAAAAAAAAAACTTCTCTCTTTACCACAGACATAAGACAACAAAGACAGGCTTCTGTTTATATGAAATCATATGGAAATGAAAACGCCTCGGAGGTATGAGTTGTTTCTGCTTGTATGTGAACTCTGGATGCTCGGAGTGTTTTGACGGAAAACATAAAGGTGTGCCAGGCGGATGTAAAGGATGTATCAGCAGGGGGGGGGGGGGGAGAGAACTGCCTCAAATCCACCCAGTCAAACAGTGTTCATATCCAAAAAGTCATTTAGAGTCAAGAAGAGCTGCGTATCTGGGTCGCCCAGACAAGTCATATACTGTATGTAAGAATTTAACTTATTAATATTTCACTTTCTTTCTCTTTCCTAACATAAAGGTGATGCAATAAACAACTCAAAAACCATTCCAGACATGACACTGATTTTGTTTCTGCAGTACTGTACTTATTATAAATGAGCCCTTGGCTGACAAGGGAAAGAACATTTCAACCGAGCCCTTTCCCTTGGAAATGTTTCGTTTAGATGTGATTCATCTTCAGCAGATGTGTTTTGACAGGAACACTGAGTAAAGCCAGTGTAGTTTTCAACAACAGAACAGGCAAGTGTTAATGAATGCATTTAACGAGAAAGTAAACCGCGAGTTTAAATGTCACACATATTTGCTTTAAAAAGGTCCAATGTGTCAGAATTGGAGGGCTCTTTTTACAGAATATTGTAGGAATTAAATCAAACATGCAGAGTTATGTTTTCATTAGTGTATAAACATCTGAAAATAAGAGTTAATTATGTTTCCCTTGCCTCAGAATGAGCCTTTTAGCTACAGATGCCACAGGTCCTCTTGCATGTAGTCCTCTGCGTTGAGCTGTTTCTACAGTAGCCCAGAACGGACAAACTAAACACTAGTTTTAGATAGATTGTAGTTTCTCCTTCAGTGTTGGAAAGGGGAGGAGGTCACAATCTGCAGCTACATGGCTAGATGCCACTAAATTCTTGGTCCTTAAAGGGGGTGTAACAGTTCGGCACTTTGTACAACCACTGACCCTACAAGTTATGTGAGCGACTCTTACAGTACGGAGCACTTCACACACTGGGGGACAAAAACGAAGAAAGAAATCATGGCCAGAGAACATAATTCAGGAAACACTACACAAACAAACGAATAGCGTAAAAGCAGACAGGCCTGTTCATGCATCCCAGAAATAGAGAATAATTACAAAAGTGAAATACTGAAAATGAACGAAGAAGCAGATTCATTACTGCAGCTATTGCTGCTAGACAAATTTTAACCACGGAGCAATGACTGCTGCTGAATTCCTATGACTGTACCCATCAGGTCCATCGGCTGCATCATGTCCCACTTATCGAGCAACGCAGTCACTAACTCACAGCGCGCGGTTAAAGGTTTGGAGACTCCAAAAGCGCTGCAGGGACAATAAGCCACAGTAAAAGTAGTCTAGACTTGTAGTCCTCGAGGGGGAATTCACTCTCATATAGTCTGAAAAAAATTGCAGTTCAGTAGGTTAATAGCTGTATCCCAGCTGGTAGTGGAAAAATAGTAATCTTTAATTATAGTAGCTGTTGATTACTAAGTACGTCCTGGGATTTCTTTCTTCTTTGTATGTTTTCATCGTCTTCTTCAATAAACTGACTGCGTGTCATGTAAAAGGTGCTCCTGCAAGGGTTTAACACATCTGAGCGCTGAGCTTTTTCGCCTCTTTTGCCTCACTGTTTTGGTTTTCTAGTCTGCGCTCGTCTCAAACTCTGCAGCAGTGGCAGACTGTTTGAAGAAAGAACAAAACTGACCGCATGCCACCAGCTCAATGCCACACGGAAGACCAAGTTAGCAACTGATTCATCAAACATCTAGCGTGCTAAAAACCCAGATATCAGGAGTTTGTGGAGACCAAAAGAGAGCTAAAGACTGGACTGGACTTACATTAATCAGACGGACATAAATATGACTCCAAATGCAGTGCTGATGTTGCTCTGTACTGCTGTAATGAGGACATTTGCTAATACGTCCGGGGTAACAACTTTAGATTTTCATAACATGTCAGGGTTTTTACAGCTGGTTCCTGTGCAGATCACCAACCGCAGCTAGTTTATTTACAGTAAATATGAGCTGCAATGTGTGAGTTTTTTAAGACCACAGATAAATGTGGAGTGGTCAGTACTTTGGTGAACTAGTGTTGCGATCGCGAGCTCCCTCTGGGATATTTTACAGAATACAAAGTACAACGGCGCACTTTGAAAAGATCCCTTCAACTTCCTTTAACAAGGCTGACACACATCTGGTAGAACTCCTAGTGGCTCAGCTCAGTCTTCTTAATTAAATCTAATTCAATTTACATACACCAATGCGGGGAGTTGTTTCACTCGACACAGTTCTTTACATGACCTTTCACTTTATGACTTGTGTCTCCGTATAATGTGACATACAGCTCCCCCGGTGCAGCGTTTCTGCTGCTCTCCGGAGCTTTCTGCAAAATCCGGTGTCACACAGGGCAAACTAGGCCTCATACATCACTTTGCAGCACTCCATTTAATGATAGCACACTTTTTTTGCACCGGGTTTGGCAAATTATTATTAAAAGTGTGTGTTTGTCTAGAGGGCTAATGCTTTACACACTAAATGCTGTGTTCTTTTAAGTGTGATAAACTCTGCCTTTGCCTCTGGAAAGTCAAACACTTTGTTCTGCTGTGTTTTACTTCAGCCTACTGGTCGTGGCCTCCAGTAACAAGAATCCTAGTGCTCGTTTTATAGTAATGAAGAGCTCATAGAAATGCCTTTTGAACCATTTAAGGAGAGGACGCGAGTGAGAAAGAAGAAGAAGAGATGGGAAAGAAATATTTCATGTGAGAATTTTCTACATAGTCAGCTTATTCTATAGGCTTCTTCTTTTTCTTTAAGCAGAATCACCAGCAAGAAGCACTCAGCCCTGCCAGCCTCCTCACAGCATTAAACCAAAGGCTGGCCAGAGCCAACAAGTAATATCCCATGAGACTTTGCTCTCCAAGAGGCAGACGTCAGTTTAGATTTCACAGCCTTAATGTGTGTGCAGGGTCACTACTCTTCTGTCCTAACATTGGCATGGGATAATCTGTTTTAAGTCCCAAGTTTTTCGCCTGTTTCATCAGTAGAATTGTTAAACGCTCGCTGTGGCAACTGAAGGGAAAACAGTCACACAGAATCACTTTAGTGCCGCGAGACCCACTGCAGCCTGGAAAAGATGCCAGTTGCAGCAGCAGCAGCGATGGTAATTCAAAAACATTTTCAATAATCTGTTCTTTTGAAAAAACAAGTCTGACCTGTTCCCAGTGTGATGTTTCTTTTTTTTTTTTACTTCACCTCAGTATGAGTCTATTGGCAGTGATATAAAAAAAGATAACAAAACAAGCATACAGAAAACGCTGAAACCGAAGCAGAGGCGCCTTTACAAGTTGGTGCCAGCACTGTGAAAGAACTACCTCTCAAAGTGAAAGAAAATTAATCAGAATAACAAACAGTTCAACTGCAAAGGTTAACAGAAACAATTCATTTACTTGGTTTGCTGGAGCCAGGGGCAGGCCAGGGCTGAAAAAGACACTCAGCAACCTCTAACAGCACCGGCCGATAGCTGATAATAAAAGCTGAACTGCCTAATTTCTTGATGGAAGATATTGTGGAAATAGCATCAAAGCTTATTGAGCTACAGTATGCAGGGCCGATCCTCTGGGGGGTTCATGTTGAATTTCCTAATAGCGCTCATTAACTCTTGCTAATTCAAGAATCACCCTCCACATATGAACTTCCCCATTGTTTGCAGGTTTTCCCAGGGAATCATTTGTAGACAGGTGATCTTTACTGAGATACAAAGCTGTGGCAAAATTAAACACCAAACTGGAAAAACGGCACATGATGTTCGTGATGTACAATAGGAAAACTCTGCATTCTTTATGATCTCTGCTTTTCTCCATATTTTATGTATAATATCTGCAATCTGCCTGCTCAGTAGAGTGATGATGTTCCACTTTCTCTCTTCTTTCTTTTTTCTTCTAACAAGAAATAATTCAGCCCTGTGTCCTAGGAATTACGTTCATGTTAGACCTCGCAATTTGCCAAAAATTCAGCACCAGAACAGGGATCAGCATGATCTTGTATGTAAAGTTAACAGGGTGGAGGTGGAGGCAGTGGACTGGAGCAACCTCGGCTGACCAGAAATCTCAACTAACAGTTGTTTTAGTTGTTTGGTATTGACATATACGGTAGATATAGGATACAGGCAGAGGAGAAGGCAGCCGGGGAGAGGAGTGATAAATAGTGTATAATATGTAATATTTATGTGTATGTCTAAAAATAAATAGACACCTACTCAAATATAATGGTATGATGGTCTGCTCCTGGCTGTTTACACACCCCCTACAAACCAGACAGAGGTATGAATGATGATCTAGCGAAGATGATTTTGAATATTTGATACTGGTGTTGGAAGCCACAACGTCCCAATTCGTAGTGATAGAAATGTCCATACTCATTAAGAGATAATGCTGTTGCTAGATAAGAACAGGGATAAAACTGAAATACTGTGGGGCAATTAGAGAAAAAGAAAAACAGATGTACGTAAAGATTTTGGTAATTGTGGTAACACATTGTTAGAAATCTCAGGCTTTGCATATTGAATGGCTAATGAGGTGATGATACAGATACTGGGAAAGCCACAGTCCACAGCAGTGTGATTAATTACAGGCTTACCATTTTGTTTTAAGCAAGTTAAGACATCTCTATGTACATGAGTTTGATTCTTTGTTCCTTAATGAGCATTGTATTGTTCAAGTGCTTTTGGATGTAAACCCTGGAGGGGATTATTATTGGGCAGAGAGTCCAGCAATGGAGCAGCTAAACCTCACAGTTTAGCTGGTGAATGGGATAAAAATATAATTTAAAATAGTGAGTTTGTAGGAGATATACATCTAGGGAAAGTGACAGCATGCCAGTGGATGACATAATGAAGTCGCTGCACAGCTGATTATATTTTCTAATTTAAAAAAAGGAAAATCATAAAGTAGATATAAATGTTGACATAAAAAAGCAGCGTGGCTTGACAAGGATTGCAGACAAAGAAAGATAAGAATACATTAAAGAAAATGCACAATACACATAGAAATGTGGTTAGCAATCAATGTCAGGACAACAAAAAGAGTGTAAGAGTTATATTGAGGGTCTACACAAAGACTGATAGACAGTTGATATAGTCGAACAATCCAAAGGTCTATTGGGAGATGCTGAACGGTTGCAGTAATGGTAATAAACTGTCCAATTTTGCCTCAAAGCTTTCGCGATCATTTCAAAAGACTGTTTGAGTTTCTCGAAGTTGACCGCAATGGACACATTTTTGACGGCGGTATCTTAAATGCGAGTTTTATTGAGGAAGAAATGAAGGAGGTTATTCCAAAGCTAAAACCAGAGAAAGCAGCCAGAATAAACAGGAGGAGTCTTGAACAAGCATCTTAAAAAGCACCGCATGCATTTTTATGCCCCCATATGTCTCTTTGTTTGACAAGATTCTGGACTCCGGTGTTATCCCTGAAGAATGGGCGCTTAGTTTAATTGCACCAATTTATAAGAGAAAAGGTGGCACGGGGGGATTGCAACAATTACAAAGACATTGCACTTTTTGAGTTGTCACCGTAAACAAATGTTCACAAATGTATTGGAAGCAAGGTTATGTAGGTTGGGTGAGGATAATTCTATCCTGAGGGAAACACAGGTAGGTGTTTTTGCTGAAACACACTGTTGACTTGTATTGTTAAAATAGGGAAGCACAATATATCTTGGGGCCTTTTTCAGTCACTGGTCAACAAAAAAATCATATATTTTGAATTATTATGCTAAATGTTTGGTAGGCTCAATGTTAAGACCATCTTACTCGAAAATTAATGAATTTGAGGAGTCAGATTGCAGGTTCTCCCCGAGTACTCCAGCTTCCTCCCACAGTCCAAAGACATGAGTGTGAATGCTGGTTAGTCTCTGTATGAGGGTAAGCAAAGCTGACGATTTAGGGCGTACCCCACCTCTCGCACAAAGTCAGCTGGGATAGGCTCCAGCCCCACCGTGACTCTAAGTATAAGCGGTTACAGATGATGGATGGATGGATATCTTATTGGTATCAGCCACGAGAAGCAGATAATTATCTGTACAAGCTGGAAAACTCTGGTAAACTCTTAGATGTGTAATCTGAAAATAAGAATCGTTCTGTTTCTGTTTCCTTAAAATGAGCCTTTCATTTCAACCAACACCACAGGTCTTCAGTCCATTATGTTAATCCACGAAATTTCTACCACCTTAATTTATCCTTCATGCCAAAAAGGAGAAGGTGAAGCGAGAGGATTACAATCAGCAACTACACTGCCAAATGCCACAAAATCCTACACGCTGCTCCTGTGAGTAAAATCCGTTGTACTTTAGCTACATGATGCGCTAACGTTTTGTGACTGTATGTTCAGTTTGTGTTCCAGACCATGTAATCGTAGCCTCGAGGCACAAAAAATAAATGAAACAAAACTAAAACGAAATGTAAAAATTTCTCTCAGATAGCCTAAATCCTTGCCGGGACCAAGAGAGAGATTATTAAATTAAGGCTAAATGCGTGCCGGTTTTCTAACTTTTCAACTTTCTATCCCAATCCACTCTGGCCGGGCCCACACACGTACAAAAGAGCAGGCAAACTCAGAGTGGGAATCCTCCCACTCTTGTTTAGCACGATGCCCTTTATACCAAGGCGCTCAAGTACTTTTATGAACAAGTGATGAAAACTCTACAGCATCCAGCTGAGATGGAGAGAAAGAGAGAGATGTCTCCTCACTTCACCCACCGCTGAAAATGACTTACTTAAGGATGGGCTTTCCCTTTGGTTGGCGCTGCATTCATGAAGTCATAAACTTGTGAAAAACCACTTGCAACTTTTAGAAGTTTGTTTTACTGTGAAGCTGTATCTAGGCAATTTTCACCCTTCAAACTTTTTCTACCGGACTAAGAGATGACAATCCTCCAATCTGTCTGGTTTAAAAAAAAAAAAAAAAAAAAAAAAAAACACCTGTATCACATCCTATAGCATGCCAGGCTATATGGAGCATTTCCAAATGTCCTGATGGCCAGTCTGACAGTGTGTGAGTGCGTGTAGGTATCCTGTACAGTATGTGCCTGTCAGTGGTGTGTGTCTCATAGAGACAACCTAGAACCTCTCGGTGAAAGCAATCAGACGGCTGGAGAGTTATAATATCCTCTGAGATGCTGCACACCAGGGGAGGGGAGGGGAGAGAGGGGGGGGTTGACTGACAGGATGGAATCTGTCTTTTTCTTCCCTCCGCCTCCTCCTCTCCACTTTCACCTGCAAAGATTAAGAGGCTGGCTAGAACTGTTGAGATGTGGATCAATCCTTGTCTGACCTGTATATTTGGGGAGTTGCTTCCACTTTTCTCCAGATTAAACACAAATTTATGGGAATGTTCTGAGTCCGTTTTTTCACCCCTCTCCTATCATTTATCACCAAATGATCGCAATAGCACTTAATCATGAACTTAATTGCCGAAATTTATTTTAAATTGAATAATGAATTAACTAGATTTGTGTCCCTTGGGTTCTAGTTCCTCTAGGGGTGCCTTGGAGTACTGCAGGGGGTACAAGATTTGAACTTGTGTAATTCCTCAAGTAATTTTACTGTCAGTTCAACAAAGTAAGTGTGACTCTAACCACATTTAGATCCAGCTTTCCGGTTTTCAATGCATTCTGCCATAAACCCTCACAGAAGAAGAAGAAGAAGAAGAAGAAGAAGGCAACACATGCAGTCACATTCATGATGATCTTCGTTCACTGCAAGTAGCGTCAAATTTAAGTGTAACCTATCAAAGACACACCTCAATGCAGCAACAAAGTCATCTTGAGGTGAGTGGTTCTAAACATTTACAGACACACACGTTCACACGCGTGTTGTTTGAGAAATCAGACACCGATGCTGCTGTGCTGTTAACACAAGCAGGTTTTTTTGAGGTTATTGAAAAAAAGTTTGAGGACTACTGCACCAGACCAAGTAATATGAACAGTCACATGACTAAGTTAACAAATCCACCATCTAACCAAAATCACCCAAAATGGGTGCACACACCTCTATTTAGGCCAAAGTTTTACCAGCACCTAGCTCTGCCAAAAGAGTTTGGGTATGTTAATATTCGCCTCTATGTGCGATAACGAGATGCATTACTCCAGTTCATGCTCTTAAAGAAATGGCGGTCACATGAGAAGATTTATAACTCTCATGATTGCTGGTCAAATATCAAGCTACAGACAGGAGAGCTGAGCTTATCTTATCTTAGCTTAGCTTAGCTTAGCATTAAGACTGGAAATGGGTAACCAATAAATAAAGGAGATAAAAGTCACACTCCAGCCCATCTAAAGGTGCCATATCTTGTCTGTGTAACAACAACTGCTTGTGTTTCGCATGGGGGCTATGTCGAGGACTATCTCTTGGCTCGGTGCAGTGATTTTCATGTGATCTCATTATCACCACGAGGTTGTCCGGCAGAGGATCGTCTACGCCGGCTGAATGTAAATGTAGAGTGACCGTTGTTCTACTTATGCACAGTTGGCAGGTAAACAATAGGGATGAAAACATATGATTATTGTTTTTCCCCCCCCCCTGCATATCACAGGTCAGCAACTCCACGCTCTCACATGCAAATATATACACCTGGAGCCCCCCATAATACATCCACACTCACTCAGAAACACACATTCGCCCACACGCAGGTTTCCCAGGCGAACAAGTGCTCAAACTTAGTGAAAAGACGAAGATTTTCTTTTCTATCTTTCTTTTTTTTTTTCCTGGGTTGTGTCTGCAGCCTGTTGTTATTCCTGGTGCTCTGCAGTGCCACGCTCACACACACTGCATCCCATTGAACTTGCTCCTACAACATCCAAACCCACACACACACACTCTCTCTCTCTCTTTCTCTTTCTTTAACCGTCACAGTTCATTCATGTTAATATTACAAGTCATTTTGTATTCTGCCACAGCAGCTTACAGCTAATTATATGTCTCATAAATCATACATGCCCTCTTGGTTGAAAGGAAATAATTAGAATTTCATTAAATGTTCCACACTGAATAAAATCACACCATAAAGGTTGATGCATTTACATTGTATATTATTATGTGACCATTACTTTTCATTTACATAATTCTTATTCGGCTGTACGGACACAAGTGGTCGTTGACATAGCTGAGGTTTCTCGGGGGGGGGTCTTACCTGCACACAGGAGAAGCGTGGTGAGTCCCACGCAGCGGAGCGGCCCCATGGCTCGCCGTGGACTCATGTTTATTCAGTGGGGAGCAGCTCGATTTAAAAAAAAGAAGAAGAAAAAAAAAAAACTCCCTCAGCAGAAAGCCGCACAACTTTGCACGCAATTTATCCTCTCTGGGCAGTTCTCCATTTAAAGCAAAACAGTTGTATTCCGTGCGCCACCACCACCTGCCATCACAGACATGAATGCACGGTCAGTGTCAAGAGAAGTCCCCGAAATGATGATTTTTTTAATCAAGCACATCAGCTTAACTTCTCATTATTTGTTGCATGTCATGATTTGACTGTTCATTTCTGAGGATAAAACGTGTGGAAACAAACTCACTATTCATACAGCAACCCAGGGTGTTTAATATCTCACAAGGATTTAATATCTGCCTCTTTCACCTCCCGGGGTTTGAAAAATAAACACTTGGAAAAACAATCACAGGCTACAAAAAAAATCAGCATGAACGCTGTTAAAATGAAGTGTGTGTTTTTTTTTTTCTTTGCTTCTTACCATTTCTCTCATTGCACAGGATAGGGCGCCGCGGACTCCAGTCCAATACTGACATGTGACATGAAAACGCAGCCTCCAATATTCTCACCAAAGACAAGTGCGCAAAAAGTCCTCAACAGTCTCTGTTTCCCAAAGAGATCTCATGACACACGGCAGCTTATTTTATCCTCTTCCTCTTCTTTTTCATAGAGTGCCGCGCTCCAAAATCACCTGGACGTGGTGAGTAGCCTAAACGCGATGTGTGTTTGTGTGTGAGAGGAGGGGGGGAAAAAATAGTCCTCCAACTTTCCACGCGATGAAGACGCACGGTGCACAAATCAGTGTGCGGTGCTGCTGCTGCTGCTGCTGGCGATGGTGGTGGTGGTGGTAGGTGGTGGTTGTGGTTGTGGTGTTGGTGGAGTGGATCCTGGAGCTGTTGCCGCTCTGCACCCTGTGGATGTGGACCGGAGAGTGCTGGTGCACAAACTGAGGAGAAGGAGGGGGCAGTGCAAGAGGGGGGACGCGCGCTCCGGGTTGGATTGGCAAATTAGAGGGGTTTGCGGGCGTCACGTCAGCAAGTATTGTGCCATCCAATTCCCGACTCATATCACATGGGGGACTGCGCTTTTTTTTCCATCCTTTTTTGCGTGCCTGCGTGCGTGCGTGTGTGTGTGTCCAACCCTTTGGAAAAAAAAAAATAATAAAGTTGATGTAAATTAGAAAAGGGGGCTCCACACCACCCATCTCACGATGGAATATGTTTAATTACATTTTTTTCCGGGTGGATGCTGGAAAATGAGAGAGGGACTCCACAGGAAGATGATAATCACACTTTAAAGGAGGCGCATCGGATCTGCATCTTAAGCCCGAAGCGTTATTTTAACACTATTTGGAATAAACACAAGGAAAAGCTTGGCATGGCCAATTCTGCGCAATTCACGACAATGCACAATCCAGTGAAGTCAAAATGGCTCCGCGTAAACGAAGTGGTTAACAGTGACACAAGACGGCAACGCAATAGATTTTTATTTTACCACTCCCATAATCTAGATGGATCATTAATGTCCAGTCACTGAGGAGTAGTGGAGTAGTGCAACCTGTTGTGCCACGGGTCGTACATGAGAACCAACAGTGCCCCCTAACGGGCCACCTCCCGACAGAGAGCTGCTGCCCTCAGCAAGCTTCATGACTCAGACATGAGGAGGTGCTGCATAAATATTTTCATCAGCACAACTGTACACCGCACAGGGTGATATACAGCAGTCACTCCTTAAGTGGCAGCGAGGAGCAATGAAAACAATAGTGCTGCCTACAGCCATCACTGTCTCACACTGTGTTTGTACCATATATATGCCGGGGGAGAGGAAATAAAGCAAACATCTGAAATAAGCAAATTCAAAGTAGGTCACATTGTCTCTGTCAGTTTTCGATGCAAGATGAGGAAAAAGTATGAAACGCTCCACCAAAAATAAACAACAAAAAACATCTCGAGAGCAACGGTGATTGGTAATTGCACCATTCCAATAAGTAATGGGTATCTATAAGCAGGCTGATGACTTAAGAGAAGCTGAGGTATCCTGAGTTTTATCTCTAGTCCGGGCAGTCAAATTCCATAATGATGAGGCTTCATTTATAAAATAGTTACTTGAACTTAGTCTTCAGATCATTTCTGATGTTGTGCTTACGCTGGATCCATAAAAGATACTGGGCATAAGAAAAAAACCTTGCTTAAGCAGGTTCTGAGAAGCCAATTTGCAACTCATGCACCTGTGATCTATAAATCTAAAAGTTCAGTCAGAAACAGCCAAAGAGAGAAGAAAACTTTGGGAAGACAAGATCACAATGAAGGTAGGGGTTTGAGGACGAGGGTATTTATAGAACATCACATCTTATTTTTTAAAGGTCCCGTATTTTACACTTTTGATATCCATAAGAAGATATATTTGTAGACATCTCTTCTCCTCTCCTTTCCTTCCTTCTTTTCTCTGAAGCTCGAGCAAGAACAGTGTTACTGTCCCATTAAAGGTCCAGTGTGTAGGATTGGGGGCCTATTTCATGCATGTATAATCCTCTTTTAGTTTTTGTGAATATTTAGGAGCCTCTCCTCTTATGGCCATGACCAACCACAGGTACCAGTTGCTCTGACTGTAGCCTACCCGCATGGTGGCTCCAGGTGGGCTGTGCCGCAGGCGTGCTTGACGGCGGTGACGGTACTTTTGTGACATCACAACCTTGCAGAAGTCCTCACAGCTCGTCTAAGTATTCAGTTTCTGAATATTTGCAGAGTGCATTTCTCTTTGGGTTGAGAATTTTGACACTCTCACAGTATGTATTTCACCTAGATCTGCTTTATAATAATACAAATATTTGTAATTTTCTACGATATCAGACCTCTAATTCAAAACATTTTGCGTCTGGCAATTAGGCTAATTGTTTAAACCTTTAATTGTTAATTGTTAATCACATTGTTCGTTAAGCTAATGCAAAATTCACCACAGCCTCGGCTGCATGTTTCCCAAACTGCAATATCCCTACATGACAAGCAGGAAATGCACTTACTTCAAGGCAACACAACAAAATACCCATAGATCAAAGTCATACTTAAGATCAAAACTAATCATAAAATCAATTTTATAAATAAGGCTCCAGCTCAATAATCCATCATTATACCATCCCTGCCTGCTAAATTCTTACTCCCTACGCCTTCATTTTGTAATCCATCCATCCATCCATCCATCCATCCATCCATCCATCCATGCCTGACTTAAAACAACAGCTGCCTCTGCCCGTCTCTCAATGACAGACCCAAGCTGCTAGTATACATGCTCTCTGTTCCTCAAGAGAAGAGCGAACAAGCCATAATGGGACACACAAACCAGTGACACGTTGAAAGGCAGCCAGAGGAGCCACCCCGCAGCTGAGTCCTCTCCACAACAGTGTTAAATACCAATTACAGACCATCAGCCGAGAAGTGGAGGGACCCCGTGGGCTTGAAAGAGAGGAGCTCCCTCCTTCATCGTCTCCTCCGCTTCCTGCTTCTTTCTGCTCCACGAGCACCATTCAAGAAGAATAAGATATCAAACGAGAGCCAAAATTCAAAATTTTGCCCGTTCGCTCAAGGAAGGCTTCCCATAACACATAGTCGACTCGTGTAGTCAATATCAGTACGGTGTGTGCATTTTAGCTGCAGTGTTTTATGTAAAGACCTGACTTCAGCTGCTCTCTGGATCCTGACCTGTCACATTTCACTCAAGCTGAAAATCCAAGTGTATAATTATCATGTTTCCTGCATGTTATTTACGGAACCCAGTATGCGTACTGTTATTACGTGAAAGTTCATGTCTAAATAATGCTAAGTGAATGCTTTGCGGGGTTATAAGTGACAGAAGGTGTAATATTCGCGTTAAAACAGCAGCAATCAAAACAGTTTGACATCACTTCTCTTTAAATGGTTTCTTACATCAGCCTCTCATCAGGATATCACCTCTGCTGCTGGCCAATTTAATGTGCTTTTAAAGAAAAAAAAAAAGAAGCCTTTACTTGTAATTCTTTTTCACAAAGCTTCTCAGTGCTACCTTTTACAGTCAAAGAAATATTCGGAGGACACCACGGCGCTGACCTTTACAATCCTCTCTGGCTGCTTGTAATGTTAGTGATCTAAGTTTTATTGCTGTCGGTGTAAGTTCCACTGATGAGAACATTAGCCGCGTGCTTAAAATACAAAATGTTAAATGCCTCTCTTGAGCAACAGAGAAGGAGCAGACCTTTCCTTCAGTTTTTTTTTTTCCTTTTTACACATTTTATTAATGCTTTTCAATCATTTTTAGTGATACAGCATGACCAATAATATATAAAAAACATACATTATTGCAGTAAAACACTCGAGCATGCGGTAAATTCTGAGAAGCTGCAGTGTATCTCACAGAGCCTGTTTCACCTAATACTTCCCACAGTGAGCGTTTAATAAGCTACTGATGAAAGAGGCAAAAATAGACTTAAAACAGATTATCTGATGGCAGTGTTAGAGGAGAGGAGAGACTCCGCGTGACCTCGCACAGACGCACATCCTGGCTGTGAAATCTTAACTGCCATCTACCTCCTGGTGAGCACGGTCTCGTGGGATGTCGCTTGTTGGCTCTGAGCGTCTCCCGCTTTCGCTCTGGGACAGTTTTTTTTTTTCTTCTTTTTTTTTCTACAGCTGCACGCTTCTTGGCAGCCGCTCGGCTTGCAAAATATAGTGAGAAGTTTATAGAATGAGCTGACTTTGTAGAATTTTCTCATACAAAAGACATAGCTCAGACTTCCCTTAGCTAAACGACGGTGCAGCCCTTTAGACTGTGTTTGCTTAGCGTCATGCAAGAGACATGGCCAGTGAGTTTTTGTCTCAGCCAGACGGTGAAGTTGTCCACTAAACCTATTATGTCACTTTCTAACCGTACAGTTACACCTGAAAAAGATAAACTCGTCTTCTACATATGCTTTTGCATTGTGAGCATGCTCACTCGACACTTCTGCTAACTTCAGGTTTAGCCCTTCACTAACTTAAAAGGGTAGAAAATCAATTGCACATACACCTCTTCTAGGCTTTCCAAATGTTTGGATCAAATTATGATGATGTGAAAATGTAAACCGGGCTACCTCTCTGTCACACTGTGCTTCTTCAGACAGCTGAAAGACCCTCTGCAGTCACCACTGTGGTCAGAAACCGCAGGGACACCTCACACAAATCAATGAAGATCGAAGTTACTCAAAAATGTAGAAATTGCTGCTGGAGCGGCAACCATTTTGACTTTGTTGCAGTAACGAGGGTGAATGTAATCTGTTACTTTCACCCCTGCTGAGTTCTTGAAGGTATCGTGCTTCCTTCAAATTGATCTTAGATTTAAAGTGGCTATGATTGCCGTAAAAAACAATAGATCAAGTGATTGTGTGTGATGTAAAAGGGGCTGCACGTCATCACAGACCCACAGAGAATTACCACCCGACTCCACCGCTCTCTCTCTCTCTCTCTCTCTCTCTCTCTCTCTCAGCTCTGTGTAGTCTTTTAAGTCACTGTTGCTTTTTTCCAGCCCACGATTTTTCTGTTTTGGTTTAGCATAGTTTTTGGCTGCAGTGGGCAGCTGTTTTCAGTGGATAAGCTCCAAAAGAAAAATTATAAATCATGTAATCAAACAGCAGACAGTCTCTGGGCACTACGTGCCTGGTGTTGCCCCTGTTCTCTCTCCAGGACAAGGAAACTGCAAATAAAATCAAATTTGGCAAGGCCTTACAGGTCTGTGACCAAAAGGAAGTGGATTTTAATCAGAATCGTGCACAGGCTAGCCAGACAAACTTGTTTAAATCTTTCCTCAGCTCTGTTCTGCACCCTAGACGCCGTCACCTGCTGCCAAACTACAACATCATGTGATAGACTGCAGTTTGTTTTTTTTCTTTTTTATGGAAGTCATTTGGCACGCTTCTTTCTGTTTTACATTTAGTTTTCAGGAGCCTGATGAGTGTGACTCTTCTGTCTGTTCCCATTGCTACTTCGCAACCTCCTCCATCTGGCGCAGACACCTTTAAACAAACAAACCTCGAGAATATGAGCATTTGCTTGCAGCTCTGTATCTGACAGCGCTCCGACAGTCTCGGATAACGCGCCGCTTTCGATCTGTTTGCCGTACGCCGCTGGCATTACACCTAAAGAGCTTGTGCGGGTAAACAGCCGATCTGGTGTTTCCTTGGTTCAGTAAGTCGTGACTCAGTTCAAGCTCGTCTCATGCAGCTGTGTGGGGAGGCATCTCCTCCGCCGGTGACCCATACATCATAACACAGCAGCATAAGTGGTAACGTGGAAGGAATCTTAACAGACTGAGTCTAAAGGCTGAGTGAGGTATTAATCATATTGGTCCTTCTCTATAAATGATGAATTGAGCAGGTTAACTGGAGGCCCAGCTGCTCTGTTAAGTTTTTTTTTTACAACAAAGGATGTTGCAGTTTAACTGCTTCCTTCATAATGCAGGAGATGCTCACCGACAGCAGGGGAGCAGAGGAATGACTCAGAAGATGCACCACTTATGTTATTAAATATCATTTGCCACCTTTTCCACGTCTTCCTCACACACACGCACGTACACACACACACGCACCCTCGTGTTAATTAAGGGTCATTGCCAGAGGCTGACCTGATTAGAGCTTTAAAGGGAAAATTGTTTTATGACCTTCTCACGGCGGGAGCAACACAAACAAAACAATATCATAACGCGCTGATGAATGAGAGTGGAAAGGCAGACGCACAATGACAGCGATAAGCCATGAATAAAAGATCAGATGCCGCTGTGAAACACATCTTCCTTCGCGATGTGATGCACCTTTTAGATATTCCTTAACGCACATGAAGGACCAAAGAGGTCAGAGACGAGAGTGTCACCGATATTCGCTGAGAAATGGGGGACAGTCGGAGGGAACCATTAGCGAAGCAAACATGTTGTCAGGCATGCTGATTTATCTCATCGCAGAAAGTTTTCCATCAGGACAAAACATGCAATTTATTTATAAGACGCAGCTGTAAAACTGAGCCGGGAAGAATCCTGCGACTCGCTGATAAACTGGCAAACAATCAATCAGTCTTTTATTTGCACGTTTATCATGTTGGCAAAGTGGGAGACGTTACCAGTATCAGAATAATATTTTCTCCATTTCAAAGTTTTCTTTTAATGATACCCTTGAAGTCATCATCTTAAAGATATCAGTCCCGCGTGACTGGTTTGCAGCCTCCTGTAGTTACAGGTGGTAAGTGTGGTTTAACACAGGACCGGGAACAGCGTGGTCACACAATCTTACGTGGTTTACATAATAACTGGCCTTTTTCCATCATGCCATGAGCAACTGTAACCTAACTTCACGGTGAGCGTTGCATGAGCAGTTTCCACACACAGCAGCAGGAAGAAGCTGGCGAGGAGTTGGAGGTGTGCAGCCTGTCGCCCGCAGCTCTCTCTCATCTAACAGCTCACCCTGACCATGACAGCAGGATGTAAAAAATGCTTCAAATGACCTTTATATTAAGCACATTTTTATGCAGGATTGCAGTCGGTATTAACCTCTGTGACAAATACGTTCAATAAAAGCCACCCTGTGTTGTGAATGGTTTTAATGTGAAGCTCCCACTAATCACTAGCGATCATATTTAGAGGGTAAACTCTTGATTTGCAACAAGTTTGTCTTCAGGGTTTCCTGCCAGAACTCTGCTACTCGTGTCCTGTGCGAAACTAAAACACAATGCTGTCTTATTATTTTAACAATAACCTAAAGTCTAAAAATAAAACTAAAAAAGGCAACACCAACTTTTGGATTCACACAGGATGCAATCCCTGGTCACCCTTGTGTGTGAATAACTCGACTGCAGATGCACTTCAAATTTGACAAGACAAGGCTATTCTGAAGTGGAATCTACACGCAAGAATCTCATGAAAATCCAAGGTTGCCATCTGGACAAAAGATAGCATATATGAAGGAGTAAAGACAGAATATAGGAACACCGACTGGAGCACATAAAGTATCAAGTATCCCTGTGTCTTTATAAAGCTTTATAAAGACACAGGGATTTCCTTTAATTAAACTGCATTACAGGCTAATTTTTATAGCTATTAATATGGCTCTCTAAATACCACAATAATCTTCCATCGGCTGCCATTTCTATGGAGGAAAAAACGGATGGAGTCAGAGCTGTAGCAAATTTACTTTTTATTGTTGCAGTCGTGAACAACGCAGCACAAAACTGCCTTTTGCCTTTGGTAAGTGACCATAATGATACAGGTTGTACAAGATAATACAAGTCTCTGGCTCTACTACTGCTTTGTGTTGTGTCTTTCACCTCCGCCTCTTCCATTTTTTTTTTCATATATCAGGACACTTTGTTGTACTGAGCTGATGGAAATAATCATTAGGAAATTACAAAGCGCTGATGAAAACCTGATGATTGATGGTCATTTTTATAAACAATCACAAATGTCTCTAACGGCTCATTTTTCTGCCTCTTAGTGTGTTTATTTGACTCTAATTGTGTCTCTTTCTGTCACGCACACAAACACACGCGCGCACGCAGTCGGATTGTGAAATAATTCGGGGGAAAAGATCTCGACTCGGCGTGATTCTAGCTTACCTCTTATTAGTATTTCTGGTGGATACATCAGCTGGTTCACACACAGAGCATGTGTTCTCTTCCAGGCAAAATCACTGAAGTATTGATTAGCTGTATTACATCCCTGCCGCTGCCATTGGGCAGACTTGGAGCGAGACTATTAGCTGATCTATATTGATTAATGAGGACAAATGTACGGAAGATACGCGGTTACACCAAATAAATGCTTCTTGTGTTGTCTCGGTCACATTTTCCTTCATTCATGTTTAAAGCCTTGAAGTTTTGTGGGTTTGCACTGAGCGTCCCCTGACACAGACCGCCCTGCTGCAGCTCTTTCATTAGCAGTCCTTTTTGGGACACATTATGGATGGCAAACCACAACTTGGACATAAAATACTAATTGACAGAAGGAAAACCATGATTGTTTTCAGGGTGCAATGCTCCTGTCATAAATATGGACAATTCTCCACGTGCTTTGTCATGATTCTATTTCTTATTATTAAAAAGCCGGTCTTGGATTTGCTCGACTTCTTGCTTGATCACTCTCTTATTTTCTCATCTCAGCTTTCTCTGTCCATGTCCCCGTCTGTTTCTTCGCCTCTGTCATAGAGGCTGCTGAGTTCTGTTACATTGGCCAACAGCGGCTCCCTCCTGTCCAGCATTTGGCTGCACTCCAGGCCTTAAAAACCTCTTCTCGGGGATCCAACCGTTAACAGTTAACTGTCTATCTGAAAACTCTGTAAGTCAACAAGAGCTGATGCACAGGACCCGATGAGCGGGAGACAGAAAACTTCAGCTTCACCAGACTAAGTGAAATAGTTGTCGGTGTGTGACTCGGTGTCGTAAAGCAGTACGTACTTCTTGCAGATGAAGGCTCTTTTATGGTAAAAAATAATAATAATATACAATCACAGTTGCACAAACAAGAGACTACTCACCAGAAATTCACGTTCTCCATCACAAGGCTCACTTCTCACTGCACCAGCTGCGTCCTCCGGCTGATGTCAGGGTAGAGTAATTAACATTTATCAGTCTCCAAGAGAGACCTTTCCACCACAAGGGGAGAGTGATGTGTAACCTGTCATGGTCTTTACTTGCCCACTGCACTGCTCCCTCAGCCATTACCAACAACAGGCAGGGAAAGAGCTCGGATCAAGGCCGAACTGTCATCAGCTGCCATTATACGCTGTAGAGCACGATAATACTGAGTGACTGGCCAATTTGATACGGCGGGCTCTACATGCAAGTTCACGACCAGCGATACGGCCATTAGATCTAAATTGCACTGCTATAAGTAATGATAGCTTGTAAAATGATAGCATGAGGGTCTATCACATTTGATGCCATGGGTAGCATGCTTATCACGTACGCTATTGCTGTGTTTTGTGTCTGTCAGAAGAACTTCACTTGGAAGTTGCATTACACCTTATTGGTTTCTTTGTTCTAGCAATGGTGGTTACTACCCTCCACCGTGGTCAGGATAATGATAAATAATTGAACCCATGACCAAAGATAACACAGCCTTACAGCTTATGTGAATTTTTTTGACTACCTCAAAGGTCTCCCAGCTTTAAAGACCCTGAAAAAAATGTTTTAAAGTACTCCTCCAAGACCTAAAATATTCATGACTGAATAAGCAAACAAGAAAAAGTTGAGAAAATCATCATTAGTTCTTATTTATTAATAGGCTGTGTAGTTTAAACTCAGTGAAAACTCAGCTAATGTGCTTAATTAGGACTGTGTGGGTGTGATCTGACCAGATTTGATTGACTGCGGTGGACTGGAAACAAAAGAAAACAACCCAACAAATGACACCGAGCTTTTATTCGAGCGTTGCTAAATCCCGGCTGGGGCAACGAGGTATATGACATCACTTTTTCAGGCTAAGCTGTGATAGACAAGAGTAAAATTACAGGACTATATCATGTGAAGTAACTAAAACTCTTTCATCTGCGCCAGCAGATCGCATGCTCATGTCAGACAACGACGCTCTTTAAAAAATAGACTTTCATTGTCTTTGGGGGTGGTAAAAATTCATCTTATACCACACTGTCGAACAACAACACATGCCGTTTATTAATGTTTGTATCAGGACGCTACATGAAATGGTAATGCCCGTGACTTCATAGCCGCACTATCCAATCTATTCCTCCACAAAGTTAGCCTGACATTGTGGGCATCTTTGAAACTCTTCTGTCGGTTTGGCCCATTTGCATGCTACCGCTTGTTAATCAATCAGATATGAAGTACCGCAGAGAGAACGCAGGCCTCCCTCCTCCTCCTCCTCCTCCTCCTCCTCCTCCTCCATGCATACTGGAACAAACAATTATGTTACAGATTTGTATGTAGAATCCCAATGTCTCTAACTTGCTCGACACAACGTGGTCCAATCTCCAGATTGCACCTCCAGGTGTGAAGCTCATGAAGGCTTGCGCTAGTTAGCGGCTTTTCACGAGGAGGAATGCTTATTTACAGACTTTAGAGCAGGTGCAGAAATCAGATTTCTGTTGTTGGTAAATGAGCATCAAAAGGTCAGTTCAACACTTCTTGTCAAATTGATTGGCACAGTAGCTGCTTGTTGAGCCTGAACAAATCATTAAACAAAATGTTTCGACGCTCCTCTCACTATACAAACTCTTTATTTTGGTGATTACTCTGAAGATTCGTGCCGATTAAAGCAATAATGCTAAGCATGATCAGATATAAGTGTGATAATCGCTGCCACCGTTTTTCCCACAGGCTGCCGCAAATGCATGCAGAACACACTAACACGCGGCAAAGTGAGCAACAGAATAAACTTTAGCCAACCTGCAAAGAAGTCGGTGTATATTCAACCAAGGTGCACTTGGCTTTGTCTGAGGAAATTAAAGAAAACCGCATTAATTAACCAGACTAGCAAGGGTATCATTTTAGACACAAAGTACCCATCACTTTTTGAATTAATGTATAATCTTCCAGCCATTAAATTACGTCTCCTGACTGATTCCATACACCTTGAGACGGAGCATAACAGTCCGCTTCAATTAAAAAGTGCTTGATGAATCATTGTCGTGAGTTCATTCACAGAGTCATAAAAGGAAACTTTTTTGCATTTTATAACGTCAGACAGGAGGAGATAATCATCTGTGTTTGGTTTGTATTCGAGGCACGTCGGACACACTGTTCCTGTAACTACAAGGGTCGGACAGCTACCTGGAATGTATCTTAATAATGTCTCGCCATCCTTTTGACAGTATCATGGATGTGCTTGTCTGTGTACGGCAAGAAAAACAGTTTTCTGATCACAGGAGATGTGAAAATGGGAGAGAGATGGAGAGACACTTCACCCCCGGTCAAGAGATTCTCTTTTTCAGCCTTGTGACATGGGAAATATCACTGTTTTTCACTCAGGCGGCTTAAACCCTTTCTGTAATTCCACCCTTTGCAGCATCACCAAGCATCAGCTCCCCGTTGCAATCCCTGACTAAGTGGGACAGACAGCAACAGATTGCCTTGCTGCCCATTTACCTGCAGTACTAAAGGCCTATGCGGTCTACTCAGAGCTGTTTAGGAGGCTAACTGCAACACACCGCCTGTAACCGCCTGTGCAAATCAAGGATGCACTCCCAAAAATTGAATCAGCTACTTTTCAATTACTTTTCAGCTCCGGTGGTAATTGGCAAACATTTTCTCTGCTATTACAAGGGGCACTTTGATTCCTGAGAGATCCATGATTAAAATTCATGCAAGCTAAATACATTCATTTGTTAGGACAATTAGAAGTATTATATTATATTATATTATATTATATTATATTATATTATATTATATTATATTATATTATATTATATTATATCAGAGGACTTCTAAGGTTACAAGATTTCTTTTTGTCTTTTTGTCTCTCCTTGATGAAGTCTTAAGTTTCATCTGAGGTCATTTACTTAAACTCAGCTTCAAAGTATTTCTCTATGATATCTAATATTCAACAGTAAAGTTTTAAAAAACAAAAAATGTTTCTAGCAGCTTTATCAACTGAGCTAATGTGCCTCATTAGGACCGCGTGGGTGTGCTTTGATCAAATTTGATTGACATCAACAAAACAACTGACCAACTTTCATCAAATTTGGATTCAAATGGTGCTAAACCCAGTCGGCCTTGTTCAACAAATATGCATCTTTTTCTCTTCGGTTCATTTTTATACAATATCCTGACCCGTGACCACACCTCGTAGAAGTAACAAATCCTCCTGCAGTTGAGGAACTGAGCGGCAATCATGTGAAAGCGCTATGATTTGCAATCCGTGTGTAAACACACTTTTGAGAAACAGACAGGAATACTTGACCCTGACCTAACCATGTTCCTATCCCCAATACACACATTCAAGTCCGGTGTTTTCCTATTCCTTCCAGTTTGTGTGCAACTCTATTGAAAGAGTGCCGTGAGATGTTCCTTTCTCAAGTAGACAAAACCTGTACAAAACAGTAATAGAGACATGTCTATTCAGAGGCAGTAATTTCTAATGGACACGTCTTTGAGTGGGAATTACATATTTTTTCCTACTGTCTGGAGCAGAACAAGAGGCCCTTACAGGCAAATGAAATGCTGAAGGAAACAACAGAGAAGGTCAGCGACATGTTTATGTTGCTGTTGCATGTGATCTTGCAGCAATGATCAGTGCTGTCCCAGCATGTTCCCGACCATCTGGTAGTTTGTGCAGCCAGATCACGATCTGTGTCTTGTGTGCACTTACAGCTTGTTTTTCTTATTATGTGACCACATGTTGATTTCAATTCAGTCGCCTGAGATGCATGGTAATGGTCGCTTGAATTATTTCCATATTCATAAGAGATGCTTGAGAAAAAGCATCTGCAGGGCAGCCGCATCCACCTTTGAGGTACAAAAAAAAGAAGGTGCCCTAATGCTCTTACTTACTAAGAAAAATAACGTTGCTATGTTTCTGTCAGTTTGTCTTGACAGGCTGATTCAAGACCCATCGTCCACAACACTAATCACAACATCAAACAGCACCACATGAAATGTCTAACTGCGGAAACAATGGCCTGCCAAAGTGTTTACCCTCCAGTCCCAGTATATGTCATAGTGACATATGAAAGTGCTTAAACTCAAGGAGGCAGTGGGGCCATTGAAGAGGAGGTTGAAGAGGTGTTCAACTGCAGGGCCGGTATGTTTGTAATGAGAAGGGAACAGGGCTCACTGCAGCGGCATAAAGAAAGAAGAGCTCTATTGCACATTAAAGTCTGGAATGTTTTACAGAGGGTAATAAAGCCTCCGGCTAATCACATTCGCCAGGAGTGCACTATCCTTCAGCGAATGACCATGTACAATCATCGAGGTTTACCTTCATAAACAGTGTATATCTTTCTTCTTTTTCTGTCTGCGAAGAGAAAGAGCGTGAGCAGGAATTTGATATTGCGGTGATAGATTTTAAGTGTGCTTCACCTCTCGCCGGATACAAATGTAAATTACTTTGATACAGTCATGCTTGATCTGCAAGAAAAGAGGAAAAAAAGAAAAAGCATTGGCTGTTGCTTTTGGAGGCTAGTTTTGTCACTGTTTGGAATAAGAAGTACCACAGCGAGTGTAGTGTCAGAGATAAAAGCTTGTTTTACACGTAAGATCATTTAATGTGAGATTAATTAGTTAAGAAACGCTAAAACTGTTTTTCCCAGTAGATATTAGCACATCAATCACAGCTTTTGTAACCTAAATATTGCTTAATATTCAGCTTAAACAGCTTGTTTCCACCTGGATAAATGCCCAGCCAGAACAGCCCATGTCTAGCATCCATGTACTGAGGAGGCACTGTCAGCTCATTAGCTAACAAGTTACTATGCAACCACTCGCCACGTCACCCTGACATAAAAGCAGCCAACCCAGCCTATTGTTTAGTCAGCACAGTGGTGACACAATCACATATGGATGTATTTTATGATTCATTTGGCTCCGGAGGACTGGGGGCAATTAAGAGTCTCATTCATTACGAGAGGCATCCTGCTGAATAGTAAATAGATGCTGTTGGGGGAGGAAGATGAAACAGGTTTGCTGCTTTAGACTGACACAAACACAGGAGCAGGATTTAATCAGACAGTTTATACAGCATGCTGCGCAATTACCTTCAATGGCAACACTTTACTTTTCGCTGCCTCTTTTCTCTTATTTCAGCAGGTGTACTAACACGTGGATTCATGTACTTGTACGCTTGATTTGATATTCTAAAACACGATAATATATTCTTGATTAAACTAACGGTGGTACTAAGTCAGTGCCTTGTATCTGATATTAATTACCACTATTATACAATCATTTACCACATATTATCTGTAGTAAGCGTGTTTAGAATCTTACTGATAAACGTTTGCATGCAAGAAATCGTCTTGGCATTTCCTTGCCTCACAAATGTAAACATGTGGCCAGGCCAAGGCATTCATGGTCCCCAGAGGATGCTTCATAATCACCTCCAGACTTCCAGTGTAGTGCAATCAGCAGGTTGACATGTTTATGCTTATTTTGAAATATCCTGGCAGTCATTGAATGCATTGCCATGGGATTTATCGACATTCACGATCCTCTCAGGATGAATTTGAATAATACTGGTGACTGATTCACCTTTAATGGCCTTTGACCAAAATACCGCCCGAAACTAATGACGTCCCCTTCAGCTCCAGCTGTACTTGTGATTTGTGCTACACTAAATTAAGATGGTCGACGCGGTAAACATTAGCATTTAGCTCAAAGCACCGGTGTGCCTTTGTGCAGCCTCACAGAGCTACTAGCGTGGTTGTAGAGGTGTTGCTCGCTGCTTTATTAAACCTCATAAAATCTTAAAATTCTCTTCAGTCGGACTGTAGATTTGATTAAACATTAGTGTTCCTTCCTGAGGAGGCTTCGTCCTTTTTTGGGGCTTATTCATATTAGTTACCTCTGAGGTTCAGCACCAGATTCATTATAAAGTTTCAAGCCTATGGTTTGACTCTCCTCTCCATCTCTTTTCACCATGCCATCGCTCCTCTGATGCCTGTTTGCTCTCCCCCTGCATGCAGCCTCTCCTCTATGGGGGGGCAAGGCCTTCGGTGTCCTAAGCTTTAATTTACCTCTGGCCCTTCATCACACTCATCAATTCACGACGGTTATTCTTTTTTTAAAAGACAAAACTGAAAACTCATCTTTTTAAATAGGACTTTCCCTGCAGCTTTTCTAATCTGAATATATAAAATGCACCCTTGACAGATCCACTTGTCTTGTTTTCTATGTTTTTCATTTATTTTCCGCATTTGTTTTCTGCTGCCTGTATATATTTGTTGACCTTTAACTGTGATTTGTACATCGTCCTTGGGTGACAGTCTCGAAAATTGACTTTTGAACAAAAAGAACCATTATCGTTGTAAACTGCAATGTGTAAATGTTTATGCTTGCACACTTCAGTTCTAGGACACTTCGGGACTAAACGTTTATGTTTTTTTCATGAGGATTTTTGATTTGCAGTGACCCGTGACCCGTTGCAAGGCAAAATGATACAATGCATATTCTTGTCCGAAGTTGGGCTCAAGGCTATCAAGACACACGGCAGATAAAGAGATGCTTAGACAGAACATAAAACACCCTCGACTGGATGTTTTCTTATCTGCGGCAGAAGCGTCGGGCTTCATTTAGACACGTATGCATTTGTAAAAGGCCAAATTCCCTCCCCATGAAATTACACCAAAACTCAATCGTGACTCAACATTTTCTGTCCAAACATACCACCAACAGAAGGTCACCCGACACATGATGCCCACTCAAGTGGAGAAAAAGTGAAAGCCCTCAACCTAATGGAATTCTCTGCCAGTTAGTTTTATATGCAGAAAAACGACTAAACAAATAAGTTGTGGATTTTATGGAAGCCTCCGAGCGTGTGAAGAAGGCGGTTTATTCAGTTTCTCCCACTTGATGATAATACGAGATGGCGTGTTGTGGTGCAGAGGCACTCCAGTATAGATTGCGGTTTGACAAACAGAGCAAAAAAATGAAATAGGATTATTTCCCAGGATTTTTTTTCCACTGGCACATAAACCACACCAACATGGTTTGGCAAATTTAATCAGCCAAAGAGGAGCAAAAACGACTCTGTGCCGTGCACTTGTGGAACCTGACAAAGCCTTCGGCTGAGTGTAATACAACTTCTTGTGGGAAGTGAGTAAATGAGTAAAGGCAGAGAATATTGTACAAAAAAAAGCATATGTGCATCATAATAACAGAGTTCACTACAGGGCAGCATCTGCAGATAGAAATCATGGCAGAGTGAACAATTTCCCCTCCAGCAATCATTAGGACAACATAGTGGGAAAAGGCTAGAGCGAGGGCTGCACCTTCCACCCAGCAGGGCATATATGATTAAATAATATAATATAATATTATACAAAAGGTTACTGAACAAACTGGATGTAAATTGGATCGAGAAATTGGATCCCAGCCTAAGTCTTTCCCAAACGATAAGTCAAGTATAATGAAGAGAATCGTTATTTCACTGCCTCTTGTTAGTAGAAAACTGTCACGTAAAAGCTCTACACAGGGGAGAAAATAATCCAACTGTCTTAGAAAAGACAGTGTGAAGCTTAAATGACAAGGAGCGGCTTTGGGAGATCGGGCAGGAGACAGTAAGAGGTACAAAGGGATAATTGAGGGCATGAGGGGTGTCAAACCACCCAGCAAGTTAAAGATTTCCTCTTTTTCCTGCTTACAACCTGGGTCACATTATCAGGAGTTGTGTACGCCATTGCTATCAAGGATTGGTATGTGACATTTTGCTGACTGACTGATCTGGGGATGCGTCGCCAAATCAAAACCCAACAGGGCGGGAACACAAGTGGTCAAACAATCAATTCAAAACGGTGGCATTAAAAATGAAAAATAGCAAAGAGGAAGAGAGGCTAGAGGCTGGAAAGGTGGTTAGTTTATAGGAAATGCTTTGACAGAAGACAGAACATGAAGCAGAGACAAATCTAAGGACCTGTCACGACTGTTGTCCAGTGTGCAAACCAAGGACAGATTGAGCTGCTTTCATTGATGGGATTACTGGAGGGGTCAGCACAGTGATCTAACCCATCTGTGGTCTTCATTTCTCTTTACTACTGACATGCATGGCAACATAATACATTTCACAGTGATCACATCAAATTGGCCCGCATGTGTTTGGTCTTTAGTCAGAAGAATAGATGGGTTTGTGTCCGATGCGCCACAACTCAGTGGTGAACTCTGCAGAGTTGTCGTAGGCCCAGTCTCGGCTCCAGAGCAACTCTGCCCTCTAGCTGGTGAAGCTCTGAGCTGGAGAACTTTTTCCTTTGGATGCTCTATCACATACATTGCTTGGAAAATTACTAAGTTCATAAGAAAGCAAAAGAAATGTGTGAGCGTATTACATATGACTTTTAGATTTGAGTGAAATATTCCAACCCAACGCTGTTTTTATGGCTTCAACATTTCATCAAATTCAAAACATTCTCAATGTCTTGAGCATCATTTCACACTTTTTCACAAAATTCAGCTTGACATAATTGGTATCTTTGGAAACACAGGGATCTCCGCTAGAATTTAAAATAAAGTTTCTTGGGTTTGAACAATGTTTGACTGCGCAAGTTTGCACTGACTGAACTCTGCAAATGAAAATTAGCAAAGTTATTCGAGGTAACCGTGTGGAACAGTTTGCAGCTGGAAGAGTAAGTGATCCTCTACCTCTCAACCCCCCCCTTAAAAAGGACTCATACCCATGTTTATGTCAATTAAGATTAGGATATTAAAAGTTTTGTTCAGACTTGAATATTGGCATCATGAATATATAGTTTCTTCAGAACTTCAGGGTTTGACTGAAAATCAATCATTAATCTGTGTGTGTGTGTGTGTGTGTGTATCTGGAAGAGAGAACAGACAGACTAACAAACAGCCAGATCTGAGGCAGACCGAGACAGCATGAAAGCACAAAACACTGCCACGAGCAAGAGTAGCCTCATTAAGAACAGTGCAGTAAGTTAATAAGGGTCATTTTACTAACTTTATACATAAATTGCATTCTGTCAATTGTAATCACCCCGGTGAGATCCCCCTGTCAAGAAAGTTTACAACTGCCACTGACTCCTTCACCCAGCACTGATGTAAGATCTCATCCAGGTAGAAAGTATTCTGTGGAAATATCAATCCGTAAAGCATATTCAAAGAAAATTTGGATAACATCTCTGAGATAACGAGGCTCCATGAAGCTATACGTTTATTAAATTTGAGTTGATAACATGGCACTATGGTCTGAATCTGTGGCACTGAAATCCTGTTTTCAGTTCACTGAGTGGATATGATGGACTTTTGCAACTACATTATTCATAAGTGCCAGAGCCATCAGCAGAAAATTGCAAATTCATACCGAATTCTAAAGATAAAAAGATATCGCACCGCTGTGGAACAATGTGCAAAGTCCTTCATCTTAATACAAAAAAATAATAATAATAAATTCATTTTTGTTTCAACAACAACAACTTATTAAACCTCACCCCAAGTCCCTTCAGAACAAATGATCATTACTGAAGACGACCATGAGAATAAATACTTGTCTCTCTGTTAATTTTGTCATTACTGTTTTTAGGGTAGCTTGTGTTTAAGACTTTCAAAGAGAGACATCTGTGATATTTGAGAGAAACAAGACTTTGGAGAAAGAAATATGAGGGGCCGGTAGGGCCGGTATATATATATATATATATATATATATATATATATATATATATATATATATATATATAAACTTATTCACATGCTGAAATCCTCACACACACAAATGAAATGCTTTTACATGCTCATACGAATAACCTTTAGCAAACCTTTGATACGCAACTGAAAAGCTCTCTAACTATGAAACAGCTTTCACACATGCTAGCAAAATGTGCTCATATACACAGTTAAAAATGCTCCCATATTATATTGTGGAAACCTTTTATATAACCTGCTGAAAAGCTTTCACCGCTAAACCAGTTAGCCTAGGCGCTGCTGAGATCACGTATATCAGAACCGGAATGTGTTTATTCATTGGAATAAGAGCAAAGGATTGCACTGAAGGCTTTTCTTGATGGAAAAGACGTTTTCGCTCTTCTTCGGACTGGCTGATGGCAGAATTTGACTGAGCGTGTTTGTTCTGTTCAGTTCATAACTAGCAATAACGGAGAGGTACGATAGGCTGGGGGAAAACAGTCTTCAGAGAGTTAAAGGGAAAGATCCTGATCAGTCGTGATTTTCTCTCCATCCTCATACTATGTACTCCAACTTAAAACACAAACTCTTTCATCTGGATCACATCACAACCCGAGATGGATGACTTCTGTCAAATAGAGCCATCCCATCTCTGAACTATGGCCAAGACCCCATCTGATTTACATAAAAGTACAGAACAACACCTCTTACTGCTCATCCTTTATTTTTTTTTCCCTCTACATGGACAGATTGAGTCCCTCCCTGACTCACTCCTGACAGCCTTCATGTCTTAGCTGGGCTGGAGCCACCGAATCCATCATCCTTCTCCAACTCTGCTGCTGCGGCTGTCTGATCAATGATACCACTAATAATAACTGCCACGCTGTCACCTCTGTCTCATCCACCCAACTGGCACAGCCAGGGGCAGCTCTCTGCAGATTGCCTCCACAGATTAGAACTCCATTAGAGAAGCTATTTACCCACCTCTCTTCCCCTCCGGCTCCCCTTCACTTTGTTTGCCCACCAAAAGACCCCATGGAGGACATTATAACCTTTTTCAATGTGAGAAATAACCGTTTCATGTATACCGGTCCAGAGGCATGTGACAAAAATGGGCTCAAGAGTTCTGTTTTGAGGTACCACTGCAGTGAGGATCGTCTTAAAGTTTCAACTTCGGGGCTTATGATAAGAAAGTGCATTCAGCTTTTCTCTCTGTGAGCGCCATTCATCATTTTGCCAGCACACACCTCCATGGCATCACCCACACTCTCAGTTAAAGGTTAGCTTGGAAACAGCTCTGCTCTTCCTTTCTCTCGAGGATAAATATGCAGAACCACCCTTGGCTCTGCAGGAATGAAAAAGACTAATATGCATGCACATATATATATATATATATATCTCGTGTGTGGTTGTTTTTTTTTTCAGATATTGTTGGGAAAGAATGACTGAACTCTCTGGTTCACCCCTCCAGGCTGCCTCAACGGCATGACGGCAGGAGGAGGTCCCGTAAATCACGAGCCTTGGCACCCCGGCCCATTACAGCACTCACTTAAACCAATCATTAGAGAAAGAAGACCCATTGCATCCCGGCTCTCCTCTACCATTACCACTTCCATATTAATCATCTGCTTCTCTGCAGAAGGAGTAAAGAAGAACAAAGGTCCTCATTTACCCCCAAAACAACAGTGTAGCTTTCTTTTGGCCTTTGAGTAAGATGATTGGAGCTGTGCAGTGATTGGAGCTGTGCAGTCGCAAAGTACCGTGGCTTTGAATAAAACTGATGGAATATGTAACTGTGAAACCTTAATATAAGTGAACATACATAACTTTTGGGAATGATGACGGCTCCCACTGGCTGCTTTAATTAAGCGCAATGAGCCTTGTAAATCCAATATTCACCCAATAGGGAATGATTTGCGGAAGAATGGCTTCCATTACACAGTAGAAAAATAGGTATTTAAGCAGATACAAATGATCTATTATGATAATGTAACTCCCCTGTCTCTCAAATATCCCAGAAGGCAGCAAAAGTGTTTTGAATTTTCAATGCCAATCTGCCCTCACAAGCAGAGAGAAATTACTAGAGTGAATCCCGTCTCTGGCAGTCCATTATCGGACCAGCTTCTCTCCAGGTAATTTCACTGGCAAGCGAGTAGTCCCGATAGACTGAATGGAAAGGAAAAATGTCATATTTCCTCCACCACTCTTTAATTCATGAGTCCTCTGCCTTATCAGACCACTGGAGTCCTGACCTGTTTTACTTTCTGCAGGCATCCATTGTGTATGTGGGTGTTCTTCCCCCTGAAGACTTTTCGTCTTTCTCTTCCCTAACACTGTGCAGGCCAAGGTTCCCTTGCTTCCCCCAAGGGACTGATAACGGCTCACACATACAGAGTCAAGGGGATGGGGTGGGATAAGGCTTTCAGAATTCAGAATTGGTTTCCCCCTAAATTTGATTAGCATTTCACGGTGCTCCATTTTCTCGCCCAACACCAAGGGCAAGCAGCGGGATTCTACAGTCTACTTCATATTTGCCAGATGTGCGTAACAGTAGTGTTAGCAAAAATACTTAGCATATATTTTAGAACCGCTGGAGGGACACCAGTAAGGTGGTGGTTATCCACGCTGGGCCATACAAGGAATACCAGACCGCTGGACTTTAAAAGAAAAGTTTATTGCAAATTGGGTCTCTATTGTGTAGAATTGGCTGTTGTTTCTATTGGCAACGAAAACATTATAGTCACCAGGTTAATTGCTGAGATCTTGAAATGCCGCAGCGCTGCCAAACGGAAGTCCAGTGAGACAACAAACACAAGCAGGGAGAGCATCATGCAGGTTTTAAACCATTAGGTAAACCAAAGTTACTTGGAAAAGAAGCACCTGACCTTTGTAAACATCCAATCGCATCCACAGTTTTCAGACTTTCTGGTTCTACCTTCACTTAGTACAGGCATTTTTGCCTTTGTATCAAGGTATTAACACCCACATTTGGGGTCAGCTCACTTTTACCTTCTGACCTCTCACGATTCTTGTTGTGACGTAGCTCCGTTCCCAGAGCTCAGCAATCCGAAGCGGTCCTTTAAAACTCTTACATGTTTACGTAATGTCTCTGATGCTTTCCAATCAGCCCAACGACACAAATCAGGTTTATGTTAATGAATCCGCACGTACAGATAATATCCCTGTCTCTGATTGGGTTCATTGCACTGTGATTGAATCTAATCAAATAAAAGCAGAGCAGTTAAAACATAATTAAGAAGAGGATTAGATTGTGGATGGGCTTTTAGTTAAACCCATAAGTCACGAAATTGATCAGAGCGAATGAGCAAAGACGCTGGCTGCCAGGAGAGAGTGCCAGTGAATGATAGATCACGGGTCAGACTGATCACTCTTGTGGTGCTGCACTTCTGAGATCAAAACTTGTCAACTGGAAATTCTGCCATAACTTTTGACCTGTTAGTAAATGGATCTTTGTGTCAAATGGAATCAGCAGAGGAGGGGGGAGAACCATCGGCTTTAATACAGAGGTAGCAATATTTACAATACAATTTATGTTATTTGTATCGACAGAAGCACGCAGTAGGATTATGCCAGCCAGACAGTCTAGATATCTTACATTACGGATAGCTGCTTGTGGGGAATATGGCAAGAGTGAGGTATTACCTGAATGCAGCTTTCCATCAATCATAGCAAGCAGACTAATGCTTAAAACCAGGGATGCACAGCTGACAATACAGCACCCATTTGTCTTGTCCTTCATTATGGTCTTTCTCTATTTGCATTGATTGGCTGCAGAAAATGAATGTGAGCAGCAAGAAATGGTGAAAAAGAAAAGAGGAGGCTGTGTGTGTGTGTGTGTGTGTGTGAGGGAGCAAAGGAGAGATGTGGGGAAAGGCAAAAGACAGACATTAGGAGGTTAGAAAAACTGGAGCCAACAGGAATAGAGGAGCAAGTGAAAAACCAACAGCAAAGGCATGTCAGGATTACGGGGGGTAAAAAAAAACCAGCAGAAAAAGACAAAGTCAGAGCCACATGCAGACAGATAATGATCCAGGTTAAGCACAGGTTTGGCCCTTGTCCAACTGCTCCTGGTCACAGGGAGGTCAAGCAGGCTACATCCATCAGCAAAGAAACGCAGGATAGACTCTTAAATGGCTGGGATCCTCCCCTTCCAGCCACTACAGAGTGATGACGGCCTTGTCTGAGATAAAGGCCGATCCATTGGTCTGATTTGTGGCTGGTGGGGCAATTTCAATACCCGTCTTTGGCTTGATAGATGAGGGCCATGTTTGATAAAGGGCCAATTTGCCACGGGGCCAATAGGGATGAAATTGCAGCAGTCGCCTTTATTTTGTCCTCTCCTCAATCCACAGAAAAAGAAGGCTGGAGGGAACGAGCCACATAATGCAAAGTATGCACAGTAAAAACAGAGCTGGGGTGAATATTGCTCTTTTGACTTCTGGCAGGCCGAGGCCGCCTTTGATCGTGAGCACACATCCTGTTTCTTAAAACAGCAGCAGTCAGACCTTAATGTATGATTGTATTGATTGTTGATTGAAATAAAATAAAAACGGCTTCAGGTTGGCTGCTCACCACGGAATATTAACCTTTCCGATCGATACGCCTAATTCAGCCGAAGTAAAATAAGATTTCAGCCGCCTGTCGATCCTCCCTCGAGAATGAACCTTACACCGGAAAATTTTTAATGACAAGTGGGGAGAGGTGTCAAACTCTGGCTGCCAATCAGAAATCTACAGATTTGATGCATAGTTCTGATTCTAATTGTGCACTGCGGGACGGTGAGCATGCCCACCATTACTGCTGAAGTACCTGGATCATGCTCCCGGATTTCAAATTACACTAAAAGCCCCGGCATATTGGCTGAAATCTCAAGAGAAATGTATAGTCTAGAGGCCGCATATGTATCTTTTCAATTTCAAGAAGTCAAGCACCCAAAAATTGCCAAAAGCCTTTGGGAGCACTATCCTCTTCTTTGCTCAGTCCCAAAACGTCTTCATAGTAATTAGGACCATACGTGCTTTAACAGCCAGAATTGAGGACAAAGACGTCTGGGACACTTTAATGCCATGCTTCGTGCAAATATGTGCAGAACTCTACAAGACAAGGAAAAGAAGGTCAACGTACTCCTAACTGCCCTAAAGTGATTCACCTTTTCTCACCTTCTGAGTTTTTTTTTGTTTTTTTTTGTGGGGAGGTTACCGTTCCACCTACGCCACAGAAAAATATGTAAATCATATCTCGGAGCTGCTCAGCGTTGATCTCGCTTTTGAGGATACAAAGCCGCCAGCTGACAAAGTTTTGACATGTGGGGTGGAGTACACACTTGATGTGGGTGACAGGGTTCATGTGGAATCTCTGCCTGCACAAAAACACACAAAGTTCGCGATCACCAGTCGCTGCGAGCTCATTCGAGACTCCTGAAAAAGGAGATTTTCTGGCTTACATATTTAAACTGGGATTTTAGTCTAAAAAAGGGGGAAGCAAAGAGGTTAGTTAATTGATTGTTACAGTCTTATTTCCAATAATTTTAGCAATTTGAAATATGTATCCATTACTTTTAGCCAACTTCTCTGCTTGTATGTTAGCTCGCTGTCAACACACTCAGGTCAAGTTGTGTTACTCAACATGTTATGTCATTTTGTAATCAAATGGTAATTTTTTATCTAATTAGTCAAGCTATTCTACAATCTTTCCACCGAGTACAAGTACCCCCCCACTGGCGAAACACTGGTGTACATGATTTGGGAGTAGCCATATAAAAAGAGTGCACTGATTGGATAAATAGCGTTATATAACATAACACGTGTGTGAACAGCGGAACAGCGTGGATGAAAGGCTACATGGAGAAAAGGCACAAGAGAAGCGTCAATAACACGGGAAGCGCTAAGTGAAAATAGGACTTTTAGCAAACTTTTCTACTAAAGTGCCAGATTTTTGTGGGATTTGTACAATTCCAGAGAATACATATATATTATATAGAGAGAGACATATTGATACGAGAGGTTTAACATAATTATACCAACCATTGTTCTGATTGCACCACCTGGGTTCATCACAGTCATGTTGCGGGGTAATACATCAAAATTCAGCTTCTCGGAGATGGAGATTATCCGTAACCTTGTTTCTTCCTTCGGAGTCTGATTGCACTCTGATGGCACTCTAAAACATTAGTGCTAAATGAATTTTATGGACTGGTCCTTGAGCCTATTTTGGAGCAAATAACACACAGAGAATGGCAAAAACAAATACATTGAAATAAAACAATAAAACTCACTGAAACAAAAGCAGCGAGTGTAAAAGCATATGGTGCCATCTTCTCTGTTAACAGGGATTTGGTCAAAAACACTTCAAGTAGGAAAAAGCTGGGTGAGAGACATCTTTAATTTTAAATCAATGACACTTATATACCCTGCGTCAAGGCATCAAGGGCTTTTCTTCTTAAAACTAGATGTGATACGATATAATTACACTTCTCTTCACTTCGCTTCAAAAGCAGATTAATATTTCAAAGTGTAATTCTCTTCCAGGACGATATTAAATTCATTTTACACATGCCACGTATTCTTTCAGCTCGTTTTCCTGCATGAATGATCTCTGTTTCTTCATCCAGCCCAATCTTGTTTTCATCCTGTTATCTCGTGAATCAATCAATTTCCTCACGGCGCGTTTCGTATGCGTATAAGTGAACGGTAAACAGGAACATTGACGAGCTCTGAGCACATCAAGCTTCTCATTCAAGGCCACCAACTAAGAGGACAATCAGGACAGCTATTCCTGGTCACACGCCTGAGGGGGCCCTCTGCCTATTACTTTACTAGACAGTGTTCCATTATGAAGCAATTGGTTTTTCATAAGAACAAAGGAGCGAGTATTGTTTCCGCAGCATGTATTTACGGTGAAATGTCAAGAAGCAATGAAAAACAGATCTGAGGCCTATTGTGCGTACAAGTATATTCGATCGATCTGCACGTAATCTATAATTTTTCATAAATTAAAAAGTCAAGCATCAGATATCAACTTTATTTCTTTGGAGCTCTGGTTCTCAAACATTTTGTAAAATCAATCCATTGCAAGTTATTGTTGAGTTTGTTTTTTGTTTTTTTCCTTACTCACATTGGTTAATTTGAAAGTGAGCACCCAAAGTCTTAAAGGAGCAGAGCTTTTCACGAGAGAGAAATCGATGAAAGAAGGTTGAGGGAAACAACAGCAATCAAACCTTGATGGTCTTCCCCCGAAAGTTTATTTTCCTTGAACATTTATGTGAATACTGCGGGAACATCTTTTATCATTTTGTCCTAATTTGGACAGGCAGGGTGATATTAGAACCCTGAGTGTCGCCTGTACAGTGACAAAATTAGATTTATTTACCAGCCATTTATTAATCATTTTGACTTGCCCACTAATTTCCGGGCAGAACAGGGAGCCTCCAATGATGTTTGTGAGGGATGACTGCATTTAAATCAAAGCAGGATGTAATCAGCCATGCAGGGTGTTGAGCTGTCCCTGGGGGATTTAATACTCCATTATTTAAAGCAGGGTGTATCAGTGTGAAGATAAAACACACAGTGGCGAGACTTACGCAGAACTACCGAACATCAAACTCGGGTTTTAGTTTAACTGCTTTTCTCATTTTGCTTTTCTCACTTTGACATTTTGCTTTGGAAATTGCTCCGTAAATGCATTTGGCATTTGACTATTCTGTCATGAAAATTATTATCTTTTCAAACTTTCATTGTATTTTCTCTCAAAAAGGCACTTTTAGTCGCTGATTGATCACAGATGACTTCTGTAAAACTGCGCTCACGCTGTTCGTCCGGAAAAACAGGCACGTTTTCAGCACGCTCTTTCACTGTAAATAAAAACTGCACATCCAGTCTGATGATTGTGTCCGATAACACTGGTTCATCTCCATTATGGATGTCATACGTATAAAGAATAACTAAGTCTATCAGGTAGATAATGAACCTCTAGCAGTAGTACAGTAAATCAATCTAATGTATACTTAAAATATTCGTGCCCGTGCCCTGAAAAGTGAGAAAAGCCGCTGTGTGACTGCAACACTGCAGGTGCATTTCCCCAGGTGATCAGAAAGGATGCTAGATACAGAAAGTGATGTTCTTATCTCACACGTATACTTCAGGAATCACTAGTGGTTGCAGAAGGCTGCTCTCTGGTGTGTTTGTTGAGCTAGATTGTACGGAAAATTGCACGCTCAGCAGCCTCCTCTGGATAGAGAAAACAGATAAATCGGTAAACTGTCAAACAATTCAAATCACAGAGGTTGCGGCGTGTAATCTTAAAAACCTTTCACGTCTGAAGACATAGAAGCTTCCCATTGAAAGAGTGGGTCACACTGCCATCTATTGAAATGTAACATCAAGCTACAGTACATCTGCTGCTCTGAATCTTTTGAAGATGTAAAGTTTCTCCTGACTTTTCATCCTTTTGTTCATCTTATTCATCTATAAATTGTGAAAAAAAACAACCTATTTTGCAGTGGCAATTCACTTTTCCTCTGAATTATGTGGCAACTACGGATATGACTATAAAAGCATGGCTCGCATTGATTTAGATAATTGGTTTGTCTATGTCTATTCTTCATGTCTGCCCGTTCCCAGAAACATTTATGTTCTTTCCTGATGGTCGAGCGGTATGGTGGGGTACATGCAACCACCTATAATAAAGGCAATAATGAATGTCATATTTTCTGTATCTATAATTCCCCATAGAAAGGAAATTAAATCCCTTAAATAAACCACTTTTGAAGCTGAAAACAGGTCAAATGAGACGATCATTAGATTAGCTGTTAGAAGGCTAAAAGAATGTCACATGTCCCAGCATCAGTAGTCGTAGTACACTGTCCCAGCATCAGTAGTCGTAGTACACTACACTCATCCTTTTTTCTTTTCTCATCCTTTTTCTCTTTTCTACTGGAACAGGGACTGCCCCTGTTCCAGTCACGTGTCATGTAAACTTACTGTGTGCTATAAATAAAGAAACAAGGAACTGCTCTGCGCTTCTCTGCTCTCTGTAGCTTAGATGTTGCAGTAGCGGGATGCCCTTTGTACAAAGTAAAACCCTCGTGTCTGACTCTCATTTGTTCTGGTCTCTCACAGGTGTCGAGTAAGTTGGTAAACTCTTCACATTAGCTTTACGTTGGATGGGTGTGAAAATGACTGTTATTATCCTGACAGTTGTGGAGTACAATGGTAAAGATCGAAAGGTATTGCCTTGATTGTATATCATGAAGAGAAAAAGTGGAAGAGGGGTCTGTTTAGCTTCGATCTCCCTATATGTTCCTCTCCACGGTGCTGTAACATTCAAACTGGATGCACTCACTTCTGCAGTATAAAACGTCTTCCCTTCAGTGAGCTCCGTACTGATGAAATCTGGATCGGAGTCTCGGTAAAGAAAACAAAAGCAGGGGATCAACTGGCACTCAAATCAAATTGTCTTTACAACCAACTGAAGGAAATGTATCAAACTTTTTCGAATTATAATCCAGTATACTTTCTCTCTTTTGACTATGAACCATAGTGCATCATTGTAAATAAGCAATTTTAGACTACCCGAGAAAAAAACAACCCAAAAAACAACCTATAATTACTGTTAAAACCCACACAGTGATTGAAACACACCCGTTGAAAAGGTTCAGTGATGAAAAGCAAAGATTCAATCAGGATTCTGTGTAGGAGGATAAACTCTGAGGGGCTCATCAAACATTCTGACTTCAAAACCAAACAACCACCAAAGGGTGATAAAAACACAAACCGCCTGGATTTCCACATAACTTCTTTTTATGACTAATGGATTAATGTTTGTGTTTAGCGCGAAGATTAATAAATTGCATGTCAGAATTAGCTCCATAATCTGCAATTAAAGTAATTAAAGTTTAAATTAAATTCTAAACACAGGCCATTAGTTCAATAAATGCCCATAAATTCAACTAAATTTCCTGAATATATGTAAAGGAATTAGTCTAGATTGATTACCCTTTTCAGCCAATAAATGTAGTTTTATGGATGTCTACTCACACACACTTTAATTTTGCTCTTGCGAGCCGGCCAGCAACAGTCAAGCCAGTAATTGGGACTCCTGATCCTGAGCCGGCAAGACACTTGTAGATGTAGTTAACAAACACTGCTAGAGGAAAAGGTCAAAGAGTCACTAAAATCAATAGTTCTCCCCCAGCTGATGCATGAATGTGTGCTGCAGATCTGATGGCAACAGTTTTGACATGCGTGCGTGAAAGATTGCAGAGACAAACAGATAGAGGCGGGCTCATAATCTGCGCACCCCTGAGGTTTGAATCTATTAATTACTTCACTTGGTTTCCAAGATAATAGGGTGCACAAAGTTCAGAATCCCCTTTGGTCTGAAAAGAAAAAACACTGTTGGTTCTAGGCAGCAAATCGTTGTGACCCTTTTTACAACTCTCATACTCCCGAGAGAGTAAGTAATCCCAATGGCTTTCAGTGGAATACTAGGAACAACCTTTCCACTAATTGCTTTAGCACCATGACAGTGACTTTCTCTCAGTACACAATTTTGCACTCTCATGAATAAAATATATTTCTTTCTTCTGTTCTTCAACCTGAAAAAAAAAGTATGCTCACCCAAACGTCTGTTTAACCAAAGGATTTACATGTTATGTATCCAAATGTTATAGTATCCACAGGGAGACACTGGAACATAAACAATATCTCTTTTTTATTACTGCAGGCACGAACAGATTTAGATGTTAGACGTGGACAGGGTTTGCGCATTAAGTCCGACTCGCGGTTCAGTTAAAAAGGCATTACAAACAATAGTAGACAGGGTCAGAAACAGAGGTGAGACTCTGGATGTATTCAGACCAATGTTTGGCTTTGATCATATTTTAATGAATGGATAGAGCCCTCTATGTTGAGTAGCACTCGAATGAGCAAGTGCTTTTCCACCCGGGCTAGTTTCTATAAACAACAGTGCCTAAGGCTCAAACTTGTGTTTGCCTCAAATCCCTTTTAACATTCACACACAGTTTTACCTGCTGACTTCATAGACCCAAACGCTCCACCAGCATCAGACAATCTCTTTAAAGCTTATGTTTAGAGCTTCTTTTTTGACCGGGTAGGTGAGGAGAATACGCAGGCCGTAAAGTATCGGTAAAGACATCGAGTTTTTTGTGTGATATGTCAAATCCAAAAGCATAGCCTGTGTGAAACAACTAACCAAAATGTCTAAATATTGTGTTTGTGTTTCTAAGCTATAGTGGTAAATGGCCTTCATTGTTAAGTCATCCCTTGGTCTGACAAGATTTAGCTTCAACCAGGCTGAAACCAACATAAATAATTAAATTCATTTCTCAGGGCCACTCACAAGCTGCCACTTGTTCTTTTTTCTCATCAGACCCCTCTATGATATTTCAGTGATTAAATATCTGATTTCCAGGTTTCAGGCTTCCTCAGGTACAATTCAATCAGCGGCTGTGGGAACTTTTCGAAGTTTTAAAGAGGGGTAATCTTCCATTTCATAGTGCATTCTCAAGTAAAGGGGTGTAGTTCGGTAACTCACTCACTTTCTTACTAAGAGTATCAATAGCATGCTCAAATGTGGTTTCGACCTCAGAACGCCAATGAGACAGCTCTGATCAATGCAACAAATTACCTGCTATTAGCCACTGACCGGGGCTCTGTATCTTCCCCCTTCTGCTTTGTGTGCAGTCTTTGATAATATGCCCAGAGAAAAACGCATGGAGAATTTTGAACATTAGTGTACTATATCACCGCCTAATGATACAATATTTAATAACATAATTACCTAAAGACCAGCATATATGCACCAAGTATAGCTTCTGTATAATATCTGTGGTATTGTTAATGATTTCATTTCGGGGGTGCTGTGGCTTGGAGGTAAAGTGGGTCGTCCATTAATCAGATGATCTGTGGTTGAATCCCTGACTCTTCCAGTCTGCATGTTGAAGCACCCTTAAGCAAGATGCTAAACCTCAAACTGTTCTATCTGTCTGTCTGTCAATTATCCAGGGCCAGGTCAACAAGGTAGTCCAGATGTTTCTCTTGGCAGCAAAGTTAGCCAGCCTTACTGTTCCAAAAACAGATAAGGTTTAACTTTTCCAGTGTGTTCTGGGTGTACCACCAGTTGGACACCATGATCTGGTGCAAAGCCACTTAATCTGGCTCTTTTCAACAGGAAGGATCAACAGGTTCACTCTAAACTTCCCCCAGATGTTTGACATCCTTACCTTAGGTGTGAGCCCAGTCACCTTATAGAGGAAACTCATTTCACCCTCTTGTATCTGTATTCTCCTTCTTTTGATCATTACCCAAAGCTCATGATCGTAGGTGAGTGCTGGAGAATAGATCAGCTGGTAAATCGAAAGCCCCCTCTTCCCCACAATGGATCTGTACAATGCCTGCATTACTGCTGATGCTCTACCAGTCCACCTTAGCCATGTTCTCAGACTTAGAGGTGCTGACTCTTATCTGAATCACGTCATATTCAAACCAACACAGTGCATGCCCTGATCAAGCCATCAGAACCACATCATCTGCAAAGAGTGGAGAGGCACCTCTTAAAGCCTGGTTCTGTTTGCCTGTCATAGACAGGGGAAGAGAAATAGTCCTGTATCTCTCTTACAGTAAATGAAAGGATAGCTGACTGCTACATGCCAGACATCATTAAAGGCAAAAACAAAATTAAGACCACAACATGGAATATATAGCACAACACAACATGAGCATGTCGGCAGAGTAATGGTGAGAAGTGTCAGGTTATAATGGTCACACTCTACACCCGCATGAATATGAGTGGACATTACCAGTCAGGTCGAGCAACAGCCAGTGATTGTGAAGCATGACTCAGATAACTGGTGCCAACCAGCTACTGCAACCGTAGCTTCCCTATTCTGCCTGAATAATGCTATGCCTCATGACTTCAGATCAAATAGAAGAATTTATACACCTACTTTTGTCCTCTTTCAAATGTTGGAGGTGTCTGTAGTCTGCAGGGGATGCAAGATGACGTGGGAGATGCGGCGAGGATCATATGCAAAAAGCCTATTTTAAAGAAGTGAGGCTGACAGCAGGATCTGTGCGAGTTCAAGAAAAATACCACCCTCAAGACCAACGCAAGTAGGAACTCATCTTGATTCATATTTGATTAAAAAACTTCTTTTCTCTGCATTTATGATAGTGTGTGTGAGCAAAAAAAAAACAAACAAGTCAGTAAAAGACCTGAGGTGACTGGAGAGCTTGTTGGAGCAGCAGAGAAGTTCCTGGAGGAGTCGGAGGTTGTCGGGAGAGATCTAAAGACAAAAGTGAGGATGCCAATCAAGATGCAAATGAGTGCGAGACAATAGCCAGGTTGCGTTAGCGTATATATTTTCCTGTTAATGAGCAAGAAATTAAAGGATTTATTGATACATTTGGAGGATAAACTCTTGTTACGGAGGAATGAAACTTCTGTTAATGCAGACGGAAAGAAATAAAGCCAAGGGAGATGTGAGAAAATATCAGATAGAATAGATAATGGTAGAGCATAAGAGGTTAAAAGCAGTAGCCTGAAAACTATAATTAAATCTGCTAAATCAGAGTATCAGAGGGAAACATCGGCGGTGAAAGCATGGTTGGTCAAAGATGTGTTATGAGATTTGGACACTATTACCACATGTTGGGAAGAGAAAACTAACACATATTCTCATGTAAGTCAGAGTTGATAAATATTAAGGAGGTGAGGAGGAGGAATAACATTTTAAGGGACCCTTATATGTATGATAAATTAGCAAAACTCGGATCCAACCATGGATTTTTCGCTGGACAAACTGCATGGGTCAATACGAAGCAGACAGAATGAATCACCTTAGCAATGGGATGTTTTAGAGACTAGATGATGTAGTGTTAAATGCCAAGGGAACAAATGGAGTTTTTTTTTTCCCATCTCAAAACCATGAAAGCATGTCATGTACAGAGATTCATACAGGCCAGTTGAATAGAGGGTAGTAAATGTTTATGAGCTGGATAAGCAAGGTTGGTTCAGAGTTGTTATGGTTTGATTTCTATACCCGTATGTGTTAAAACATGCGGGTGATGCTATAAGAAGATGAAAAAACATTAATATGTGATGTCTGTACTGCTATTCTTCTTCTTCTTTTATAGTAGCCAGACCGTTAAGGCATAAAAGGATTTATATATATATAAGGAATCATGATGTGCAATGTTATGTTCACACAAAGAAATAAGAAGTAAACAAGACAGCTTTGTGTCCTGCTGGCCTTGTGTTATAACACCGCTGTTAGCAAATCCTGAAATAGATCCGCGCTGGAGAGGATAAAAAAAGCCAAATCATGGTGTGGTTATGAAAGGAGAACTGATGGCCAGTTTTCACCAGAGTAACACATGTCACACTGCAGCCAATGCACTGACAGCCCTGCCAAAGGGGTGATCTTTGGTCAAGCCTGAAATTGTTTTATAGCTTTATGAGCACTGTATGGAGTGGATGTAGGGAGTGCTTTTTTGTATTTTTAGAGACTGAAGCACATGTAGGCGTGGAAAGCTACAAAGTTGTGGGTGTGAAGAAGAGAGAGGAAGCTGCCTTAGAGGGATCTGGAAACGGTACATACAGTAGTAGGGGGAACAGCAACAAGGCGATGGCAGAGGGGGTGGGAGAGGAGAGTATGGTATGCCAGTATTTCAACGGGGGACACATTTTGTGACTAAGTGATGAGGTCATAAAAACAATTAAGGCTGGGACTCTGTTTTAGAGGCTTATATGTACAACCAGGAATATAACTGCAGTGATACTGAATGATTTTATTGTAGTTATCCATTAATTGGCCTTAAAGTAGTCAAATGTGAATATAGTTTAGAAGAGAATAAAACACTGGAGTTATCCTGTGAAATACTTGAAATGTAAATTCACAGTTGCTGAAACCCTGAAATCTCCACTGAAAACACAGAGAACATCACCTCAGCGTGCACAATGGGTAGCTATGGTGCCGTATGCAGGTCAGTGAAGGACCTCCATACAAAAGTGGGAATACAACTTCTTTATGGACCTCACTTTGGGCTTTATAACACTGTATTTTCTGCACAGATCTGCGCCTCAGTGATGTGAGGTCCGGAATACAAATCGAGGGTGTAATACTCACTCCAAACTGGGGGGCAGTAACGCGGCAGGAGATGAGGTGAGTAAAGTCTGCAGCAATTCCACACGAAGAAGAAAAGTTTGTCTTGTTCGTGTGCCCCGGATTTGATCTCACAGGCAAAACTTTCTTAGCTGTATGAGGAAAACATATTACTTATTTTACCAAACTTAACAGCCCTATATCTCACTCATATTCCTCACTCTAACTGTAACTTGTATTTAAATAGTTGACCTTAATGAGGGGAGTACACAGCCTGGTCGCGTGGTGTGCCTGACATAAACGGTTGAGGGCAAAGTGAACTCGGACCTTGATCTTCTTGTTTGACTCGTTGTTGGTGTTGTCAGACAGACAGGCAGGCAGACAGACGGGCAGACAGGAGAAAACGTGGACGGTGTGCTTCACTTTCTTTCACCCCTATGCTTAATTTGACAGCTTGACAGTCAGCTGGCGTTAATTCACAAAAAAAGACTCATTAAAAACACAAACCGGCGGCGTAAAAAATGACGGAGCAGTCCTCGTTGTTACTACGTAAACAATTAGCAGGTAAGTTGGCTAACTGTTGCTACCAGAGCTTCATTTCCTCCTCATCTGTATATTAAACTCTCACACGAGAGCCGCAGATGTGTGTAGTTTTTGTCGTTGTTTTGTTTGGTTAGCACGCTGTTGTTGTTCTTTTTAAATATACCAGCTCGTGACAACAAAGTTGAAACGCACGTGCATAGATAGCATAGATAACTTGTGTCCAGACAGCTGTTGAGAGGAGATGACTAAGGCTAGCTGTTGCTCAATAACTACAGGAGAGGTTTCCAAATCACCACAGACAAACAGCGACACACTTCATGTATTTACTCTGTTAGACATTAGAGACATTATAAATTATGATTGTATTTATCCTAATCTAATCCTAATCCTTTGTAGACATGTGTGCTTGTCTACGCATGTCTGTTTGTGTACCAACAGTATTTATTTATTTGAGCTATAACACTATTTATTTTAATAACTATTCAGATATTTTTTTCATACTTGTGTACATAATAGTCTTGTCTATTGTGTGCTTTTATATGTTGAGCTGCTGTGTAAGATTTAGGCTTATTTCTGAGTGCAATATTATTTGTGTGTTTTTAATTAGTGTATAATACCCTGAATACACGGATCCTCATGTACCTGCAGTGAGAGGGGGTCCTCTTCCATGGAGTATGCCATTTTTCCACAGTAGCCAAGAGCAGACAAAGCAAACGCTGATCTAGATATGACCTTCAGCTTTTTATGTGAATTTTGCAGCCTTCACGTTGTAAGGAGAGAGAGGGTGAGACGTGGGAGAGCGTTCACTTGGTTGCAATCTGCAAGTTTACCGCTCGGTACTACTCTTACACACTGGACCTTTTTAAGTATGTTGAGAGCAATTATAAAAGTGTCAAATACTACTCAATAGATATTAAATGACTTTTTTATAAACCTAAAAAAAATAATTCATACAAACGTTGGTGTGACAGGGTTGAGACTAGGGTAAGAGGGTTGAAGGGGAATAATCATATAGATATTTGTTTTCCTCTAAAATTAACTGTAAGATTTTTTCTATTATTAAAAACTGTATTTAACATAACCTTATATAACCATATAACCATTTATGAAGAAGAGTAGATGTATATTGCAATTGAAGCTTTAAGTTTTATTAACTGAATTACAAGAAGAACAACAGTCAGGTTTACTAAAACCTAAAACTGTCACGTACATGCACCTAAGCACTCATGGTGGGTGGGATTCTCCTCTCATGGTTTTTTCTTCTTTTTTTGTACGTTCTCTTATTATCAGAGCTCAACAAGAACCCAGTGGAAGGCTTTTCTGCGGGTCTCGTAGATGACGATGACATCTATCAGTGGGAAGTGGTCGTCATCGGGCCTCAAGACACATTATTGTGAGTGAAATTGTTCACTGCTGAGCTTAAGCGCACTTGCTGCTCGGCTTTAAGTTCTCTTATATTATCTTAACAACTTCCTTTGGCATTTGCAGTGAAGGAGGTTTCTTCAAAGCGACCTTAACCTTCCCCCGTGACTATCCTTTGAGGCCTCCCAAGATGAGGTTCATCACAGAACTCTGGCATCCGAATGGTAAGACACACCACTGAGCCTCTTAACTAATCCGTATCAAAGAATGTCATTCTTTTTGTCTGCAGTTGGTGTGAAATCTATTGAAGCAGCAACAGCAACTTCAGTGTTGATTTTCAGTTGAGAAAAAAATGTATAAAACCAGAGGCTATTAATCTTCACTCATCTAAATGTAAATACATTTTCTGCCCCACAATGTTTCTCCAAGATTTGAGTCCCTTGACAAGATTTCTAGAGTCTCTCATCAGGCTTTACAATTTAAATGTGTGACTCAACAAGCGTAGAGCTGCAGTATAGTATCTGATCTCCTGCTCTGTGTCTCTGTGTCTTCTTGTTTTCCCCCAGTGGCCAAAAATGGCGACGTCTGCATCTCCATCCTGCACGAACCTGGTGAGGACAAATATGGCTACGAGAAGCCAGAGGAGCGCTGGCTGCCAATCCATACAGTAGAGACCATCATGATCAGTGTTATCTCCATGTTGGCAGACCCCAATGGAGACTCTCCTGCCAATGTGGATGCAGCTGTAAGTGCCCACTTTTGCTCTCAAGCTAGGGTTAGTTTACATAGACAATAGGAAACATTTTTCCTAATTCATGCACATACACACGATGTATACATGTGGAGAAGGACACAGTGCATTCAGAGTTACCAAAAAAAAGAAATTACTGATAAAAGTCACTGCAGTTTAGTTTTTGTTTTCCAATGAAAATCCAGACAAGCGATCTGAGTGACATGGGTCCCTGGAGGGGACAAATCATAGCCTGTCAAGGCCAAGTTGAAGCTTGGTTGGTTTAAAAGCGCTTATCTTTTTCATACAGGGGTGTTGCCTGGAGACAGCAAAAAAGCAATAGTTTAAAGTAAAGTAAACATCCATCAGTCAGCCGTGCTGGGAACTTCTTGTACAAAATATGCGGTCCGGAAGTAGTGAGAAACGACGCACAAGAGGAAGGAAGTAAGAGGTGTGCTAATGAGATTGTTAATTTTTGTATGTGTAATATCATCCTGCAGAAGGAGTGGCGCGAGGATCCTACAGGAATCTTTAAAAAGAAGGTGGCACGCTGTGTGCGGAGGAGTCAAGAGATGGCTTTTGACTAAGGCGTCACTCCAGTTATTAACACAGTAAGTCATCGTTCATACTGTAATGAGACATCGTGAGATGTGTTCTGTGGATCTCTGAAGCTACCGTTGCTGCTCACCTAGCTGACACTTCTCTTTGTAAAACCATATAAGCAGATAAATCAATGCCATTACCGAATGATCGTAATCAAACTGAGATGTTTATTTTATTTCAGGTTGGAACTGCACAGGGGATTTGACAACTGGTTGCTCTTAAGTGGGCTAGAAGACCCGGGACACAACTTTATCAACACAAACTAGCCACCCAAAGAAGAAAAAGACTCAGACAAAGATATATAAGCCCATATTTCTCTGCTAATTTGTGTCTTGCAGTTTGAGAGTTGTTGATATTTATGAATATTGCTGAGCGGCAGTGGCACTCATGCTGCCAAGAGTTCCATTTTGCTCTCTGATTTTCACCATCAGTTGCACCAGATTTACAAATGATGGACGATTGGGCAGACTATTTCTGGTTCAGCTTCAGCACTTCACTCACAGGAAGACAAATTACACAGACTAATACTTTCTGTTATGTACATACTCATCAGATTTTAGGAGAAATGATCCCCACCTATAATTGCCCCCCATTTTCTAAAGTTAGTTTACATTTACATATTTACCTATTTATTTAGAGTGAGATTATATTAAAATGCATATTGTCTGTTATGGAGGTTTTTATTTTTATTTTCAATCTGCCACACTGAGCCAACCAGTGCACAGTAATTTCATCAGTTATGCAATTTTGGAGTCAGAAAGAGATGGAAATAGAGGCACTGGCTTTCTTTTGCCCGCACATCTCGAGTGCTCTGTAGAGAAAGTGTTCCTTCTCTCCCCGAGGGCGAAATTTATCACCCGGCGTTGCCTTAACTTTGATTGCCAGCTAAAGAAACCCATTTTCAATAAGGGCTGCATCTGAACGCTTGTTTTTAATTCAGAAACATACTGTGCACAAACCAAAGACAAACCACAGATAAATATATTTTTAATGAACGTGGTACTTTTTTCTTTTTTTTACCCAATGTAAATATAAGCAATTTGTCCTTGCTTGGAAAAAAAATCCTTTTGAACACTGCACATGTACAGAAATAATGCATTCACCTTGCCTATGGGGGAGGTGGTATGTTAATATTGTACAGTTGCACTTCAAATAGACCTTTTTCACAGGAGACATATTGACAGTATGAAAAGCACAGGTGTACATAATAAAATTCACGACGGCTGAATTTCATTTAGCTGCTTCTGGCTCCGGCTGTCACGACTCTCTGACACAGCCATCGTTAACGTTATTACCAACATCTGTGCTTTTCCTGCTGCAAGTTAAAATATACGCCGTGAGTAAAATCTATACCACCCACAAAATGATCTGCTGATCTTGACTTCATAGCTAAACGACAGTAATCGAAATGTTTATGCTGAGTAATGACATAATTTGTTGAAAATGGATATGCAGTGGCAGCCACTTTTTAAGTCAATGAATGTCACATTGTGAAAACAAATAATAAACCTCATTGTGGACATTGACGACAGGTTGATGAGATTTTTTTTTTTTTACCCCCTCCACTATACAATTTCTTCTTAAATTAACAAACTGAATTACTTCTTCAGATCTGACTTCATTCACAGCTGCTTTTAATCAAGGCTCTGTAAATATGTGCCTTGTTTTCAATGTATTAAGAACAAAACAGCGCCACGTTATTTTCCAATCTCCATGACCGCTTTATTGAATTAAGCACCAGCTCAATATGGTCAACATCCAGACAAGAGAATCTTTAAACTGAAATAGTATAAAATCATCTTAGCGACACAAAAGCACAGCCCATCCAAAGAAAACTTCCATCCATCTTGCAGGTGTAGAATAGAAACCGCGGGTCCTGAGTCATTCACTGTCCAGGAGCTGACAGACTTTTGTTCATGAACTGCTTCTTGACAAAGCACACCCACCACTGAAAGAAACAAAATCTCTGTTAGGAAAAGCGTCTGCACTCAAACTACCTGTGGTAAGATGAGCATCACGCCGTCCATTTGTCACAAGACAACAGGACCCAGATTGTTTTAGTGCTGTAATAACCTTTGTGAAACAGCTATGGCTCGAGCAACAACTGCCTTGGGTGCAGTTAGCTCAATGAATGTATTCTGAATAAAGATTACGTTAGCCCAGATAGTCTCATTTGAACACAGGAAATGTGGGTCAGAGCTGGGTGTGACCTCGCTAGTCGTATTTTAAAACCAGTTCATAACGTATGAGAATTGCCAATTACCTGGTGTGAGCGCTATTTGCATAAGTGCATTTCACTCACCTTGCTGGGTTTGTCTGTCTGGGGGTCAAACACGCGGTCACATAGCCTCAAACCGGTCTCCTGGCGGATCTGCTGGAGGTACGCCCTCATAGTCTCTGGAAAAGGTTGCAGACACAGTATGATCATCACAGCTACCAACACCATCATCTACAGTTTAACACCATTACTATGAGCATAACGTTTCACTCATTACTGATAAAGGTGACCTCGGGCACTGCTTAAATTATTGACCTTTAATATTTTCTTGTCTTTTGCAGATAAAACAATCCACTTTTAATATTCAGGAGTTGTGCCAACTCTGATATGATTCACTGCAAAGCCAACGTTGTTTTATTTCAGTAACATTATCATCTCAGCCCCTACATATCTCTCGGGGATGATTAAATATCCGGGCCCACTTCTACTGACTTTCATCAAACCACAGTGCTGATACTGTATAAGAGCAAGGTTGAGGGACACCACGCAAGCATGAAATAGCACTTCCAGCCTCAGATCCTTGGAGCTGATGGGGCTCTGGTCAGCATTGCTATTTTTAGCTTGATATTACTTCACGCTGGGAATTGGATGAAATATAAGAAGGATACAAGGAAACTGGCGCTAATTCAGAGTACGGCATTAACGAGCCTCAATGATTCACTGCTAACAATCGGAAATATGGTGAAATGTGCGAGACTTTTTTTGGGAAAACTTCCAAAAGGCACTATTAGATCTAGTTCATGGTGCGGCTTCTTACCGTCCTCCTGCTTGTTTGCAGGTTTAACATACATAGCGTTGAGGGGGAAGCCAGGCTCTCCAGGAATGGGAAAGTTAGTGATGCCCAGAGTGTACATCTCCTTCTCTCCCTGGCTCCTGGAGCTACACTGTTATGAGCAACACATACACAAATACAAAGGGTTAGGTCACCTGTTTTTTTACCGGCACCCATTCGAGTAAGCATTCAAGCAGCTAATTCCTTCTCCCTGTGTGTGAGGGGAAAACAATTCACATTCGACTTATCATTTAATGACTCCCTAAAAAGCATGCCCCTGTGAGTTCTCAGCCGTTGGTTTACAATCCCTACTTTAACACAAGACTTTTAATTGTTTCCCGTATTAAGATTTGCATGAAGTCGCTGTGAAGTGCAGACATCCACCACTGTAAACTCTGCACGTTAACAAATACGCAGTTTACCTTCTGTAGCCTCTTTAAGCATTCAGAAATGTAGAGTGTGACATAGATCAGCGTCCTGTCTGCCTCATTCTGAAAAGAAAAACACAACATATAAATATTTACATAAATATTATATCATGTTTTGTCTAGGGCATTAAATATTATATAGCAGTACAGTTCCGCCCCAAGTCCGAACAGCAGACGGTTGCACATTTTAAATCCTGAGCAACTATGCATAGCTGAGGGGAATGGAAAGGTGCAAGCTGGGGCATGTGGAAGGAACGAAATAACCAGCTGCTGCAAGACGGAGAGATGGGGAAGTGTAGACACACACAGACAGGAACAACCACCATCAGAAAGACTCACAGGGCAGCACATTTCTTACCTTGATTTCATAGTTCTTAAAGAAAACGTTGGCCTTGAAGTAGTAAATAGCCTCATCGATGATGTCTGACTCTATGCCTGAAATGACATAAAAAAAAGGTATCAATAAATGCACCGATTCAGGAATTCATATTTAAACGTTGTTGAACAAGCAGGAGGTCATTTCCTGTTTTGGTCTTGCACATCTCTATTTTTATTTGTGATACAGAAAGCACTCAGAGTGGCCAGACCAGCACTGCTCACGTCACATATCATGCAACTATATATTTTTTAAACACCCTGACAGGTGCACACATTCGTGCACTTGTACGGGTAAGAAATATCAAGCCATGACACTAAATCAAACCCAAATCAGTCACTGTAAGTGTCAAGAGAGCTTAATGAAGAAGTTGGAGGATGCACTCTTCAGGCCATATATGGAAGTGAAGTTGATGCATGCATCAGGAACTGAGTCACACCGTCACAAGGCATAACACTGCACAAAAATGACTTCCAGGTGTGGATAAGTAAACATAATGCATGTTTTTCTATGAGCAGGGGGAGTTAGCTCCACTTTAAAGCACCATACAAGCCTTACCGTCTCCTCTGGCCGGTCCCTTGAATTGGGTTTTGAGGGGAAGCAAAGCCATATTCCCCACCAACCTGGTTTCGGGGATCATCAGGCTCGAGTGATACGCCTTAAAAATAAAAGATGAAGAGAGAGAGAGGGGAAGAAAAGTCGCTGTCAGATCTGTTTACGAGCTAACGCTGCGTTTCTGTCAGGTAGCATTAATAGCATTATACAGTCGCGTCTGTTGTAACAGCTACACTACCACGATAGCACACGGTGTATTTTATATCTACTAAGCTAAGGAGAGTGTGCAGCAAAGTTACAACGCCGACTTTACGGCTTGTCGCCTGTCTGACGGATGCTAACACAGCTAGCCGAGTATGCTAACGAGGCTCGCCACCACAAGCTAACGTTAACGGAGGGCCCCTGTGTCACAAAATGTTTGCTTCCTTGCGGAGTTTCTTGGTCCAAACCAAACAACAGAAGCGCTTTCAGGTCAGACATAATGTAAGGATTTACTCACCGGCATGTTGAGTGATGAATATCAGTCCAACTGCTCAGCGAGAGAAAAATAAATGCACCTCTCTCGACTCTTACTTCCGCCTGTTCCACCCTTCAGCTATGCAGGAAGTGGCTGCGTGTTGTGCGGCGTAGCTGCCACACGGGGGCGCTAACACACCGGTTTCTTGGGTTTAATAACCACGGACAGTGTAAAAGAATAACAGTCACACTTTATTTAAAAAATATAGCATTAATAAATGTATATAATAACAGCACGTTAAACGTCAACATTATCCTGGAGTGATGAAGAGGCAGACAAAAGGAAACAGGCACGACACGCGATGATTCGTCAGTCTTTTTCTCTGCGCATCCCTTTCTCAGTGTCCTCGCAGTGAATCTTCCCCAGCCTAAAAGTCTCGTCTTTCCTCGACTCCTCAGCTGCCTTGAAATATCTCATCATAATTTAGATTAGCAGGCTCTTCCTCAACATCCTGTAGAAAAGGAAAGAGTCGGGATAAGAACAAATTTATAATATCGGCCGGATGTGTTAGAATGACTTGTTTTATTTGTGTTTTTGTTGTTTTTTTAATCACCTTTGGCTCCTTGAACTCCAGATCCTCTCCATACTGTATAGAGAAGTCAATGTGTTGAAGTACTATGTTAATACCCTCCTCATCTGTGCGGTCGAACGGCAGGAATCTCACCATACTGTAGTCATCAATCTAGACACACGGACAGGGATCATTTTATATAAAAATTCAGAATTACGATCCAAAGTTAAAAGTAAGCACGCTTCGCTTACCAGACCACAGATGGCTTGAGTCAACTTCTTGAATTTTGCGCTGCTGATTGTATCCGAGTTATCTTCCATCATTGAGTACATGTCTGGATCCAAGTACCTGATGACAAGGAACGCAAAACACAGTGAAGCCACCAGTAACATTTGCATGTTTCAAGAAACCAAAAAATAGCTAACTTTTCTCTTTTACTAGGTTCATGTTTTGAAAAATAACTGAGAAATCTGAAGACTATATAATTAATTGTACTGTGCACTTACTTTTCAATTTCCTTCTTGGCTTTAGGATTGAGCAGGTCCATTTTTGTCATGATGTTTACTTGAGGGATCTCTAGTGATACCATGGCACTCAGGGCAGCCATGACGCCTGAGATGAACTGCAGCAAGAGAAGAAGGAAGATGTCAGACTTCCCACTTGTCTTCATTACTACAACACGAGTCGTGTTTACACACAAACAAAAAAAGGTTGTGTGTTACCTTGAAAGACTCGACCATGAACTGGGAGTCTACCAAAAAGACCCCACACACCCGAAACTCCCACTGTTGGAGCTGCTCCACCAGCTGCCTCATTACAGGGAGATGTGTGTAAAGTTCAATCTGACCTGCAAAAATAATGTAAATACGGCTGATACAGTTCATTCATAATCACAATGCTACAATGAAAACAAACAAAGGCAAATCGCATCTCAGTATCTGCCGATTACTTGTTACTGGTCGAGCACAACATACTGGTTCATACTAGGTGCAAACAGATGTGGGCCTCTGCCACATTGTTTACCTGGGCAGTCGAACAGTATGTAGTCATCCTCCACATGACCCAAACTTTCCTCCAGCCAGTCAAAGTTGTTGGCGAAGTACTCCATGCAGAAGACCAGGCCTCCGTTAGGGCCAAATCTGAGAGAATGGTCCTCCATCACATCATCTACCTGGATGAGCTCACGGATGTCTGAAACCACAGAACAAAATAACACTTACTACAAGTAGACTAAATGTAATAGCAAATAACAAAGACTGGCATACAGAAGAAATCACTTTCTTTATTAATAAAACAATAATAAAAGTACACTACACAGTCTCAATTGTCAAACCCAACTCTAATGTTTTGATTTCATGTTTTTATATTGGTAGATCTACTGTGCAACTAAACTGTGTGTTACTACACTGTACATGAACTAAATTAGACATGTAAATCTAATATAAGCATGTAATAACACAAACTATTAGAATTTCTTCCTATTAACCGACTTGTGTGTTTATTTTCAAGGCACCTTTATTGTCAGTGCTGCCATATAGAGCATTTAAATGGTGTTTCCCTGGTGCAAACAGCAATAGACAGTGAGATCTATCAATAATAACAGATGTGTACAGTGTAAACAGCTTTTTGAATGGTGTACAGCAATTAAGAGTCTGTTTGTGTGGTTTGTGCATGCCATTAGATGTGATCATCCTTCTGTTCTCACCTGCCATCACAGGATAGTCAAAGTGCTCAGCAGCTGGGTCCAGATTGACCACCTGAGCTGAGCGGTTTAGGGACTCTAAATGCTGGACCATGGTGGAGCAGTAGGTACTCTGAAACAGAATAAATCATAATAAATAAATAAATAAAAGGCAGCTGTAACTTGAACTTGCCCTACATGAAATATAACCTCATGCCTTAGCTTAGCATGTTAGCCGAGTAGCATAACAAGCCATTTCAGTACGCGTGACGCATGACTGAGCCTTACCTTCCCGCTGCCCGCCGGGCCCATCACTAACTGCGCATAACGAGGCATTTTGCCTCAGTATAAAGGTGCCGTGGTAGAGTTATACTAGCTTTATATAGCTAGCTCAGAGCTAGCTATATTATATGTACTGATGCCTGACTGCTTCTTCTTGTTTTGAGGGACAAGCGTCGGCACCCGTAGTGCTGCTCACTACTGCCGCCTGTGGCCGGGCGGCTGTGGCTCAGGACACAGCAGGCAGAGCGGGGTCGTCCACTAATCAGGGCCCGGTATTTCAAAACTTGTAATCTGGATCAGGGTAGTCCGGATAATGAAATCCGGGAGCATGACTTCACGTTAAAAGTGTAAGTTCACCGTCATCTAATGTGTGGATATTTTCACCTGCCATAAATTGATTGAAGGCCAAATGCAGTTAATGAAAGGTGATTTCTGCCTAAATATGACTTGATCTGATTCTAGATCTTCATAATATGAAGATCTGAGCTCACAGGACAGCTTGGAATTCTTGTAAAGGACCATTACAACACAAAATGGGCATTTTCACCTGCCATAAATTGATTGAAGGCCAAATGCAGTTAATGAACGGTGATTTCTGCCTAAATATGACTTGATCTGATTCTAGAGCTTCATAATATAAAGATCTGAGCTCACAGGACAGCTCTGAATTCTTGTAAAGGGCCATTACAACACAAAATGGGCATTTTCACCTGCCATAAATTGATTGAAGGCCAAATGCAGTTAATGAAAGGTGATTTCTGCCTAAATATGACTTGGTCTGATTCTAGAGCTTCATAATATAAGGATCTGAGCTCACAGGACAGCTTGGAATTCTTGTAAAGGGCCATTACAAACACAAAATGGGCATTTTCACCTGCTGAAAATGGGCATTTTGACCTGCCATAAATTGATTGAAGGCCAAATGCAGTTAATGAACGGTGATTTCTGCCTAAATATGACTTGATCTGATTCTAGAGCTTCATAATATAAAGATCTGAGCTCACAGGACAGCTCTGAATTCTTGTAAAGGGCCATTACAACACAAAATGGGCATTTTCACCTGCCATAAATTGATTGAAGGCCAAATGCAGTTAATGAAAGGTGATTTCTGCCTAAATATGACTTGGTCTGATTCTAGAGCTTCATAATATAAGGATCTGAGCTCACAGGACAGCTTGGAATTCTTGTAAAGGGCCATTACAACACAAAATGGGCATTTTCACCTGCTGAAAATTGATTGAAGCCATTTTCCACCTGCCATAAATTGATTGAAGGCCAAACGCAGTTAATGAAAGGTGATTTCTGCCTGAATATATCTTCGTCTGATTCTAGAGCTTCATAATATAAGGATCTGAGCTCACAGGACAGCTTGGAATTCTTGTAAAGGGCCATTACAACACAAAATGGGCATTTTCACCTTCTGAAAATGGGCATTTTGACCTGCCATAAATTGATTGAAGGCCAAATGCAGTTAATGAAAGGTGATTTCTGCCTAAATATGACTTGATCTGATTCTAGAGCTTCATAATATAAAGATCTGAGCTCACAGGATAGCTTGGAATTCTTGTAAAGGACCATTACAACACAAAATGGGCATTTTCACCTGCCAAAAATTGATTGAAGCCATTTTCACCTGCCATAAATTGATTGAAGGCCAAACGCAGTTAATGAAAGGTGATTTCTGCCTGAATATATGTTCGTCCGATTCTAGAGCTTCATAATATAAGGATCTGAGCTCACAGGACAGCTTGGAATTCTTGTAAAGGGCCATTACAACACAAAATGGGCATTTTCATCTGCCAAAAATTGATTGAAGCCATTTTCACCTGCCATAAATTGATTGAAGGCCAAATGCAGTTAATGAAAGGTGATTTCTGCCTAAATATGACTTGGTCTGATTCTAGAGCTTCATAATATAAGGATCTGAGCTCACAGGACAGCTTGGAATTCTTGTAAAGGACCATTACAACACAAAATGGGCATTTTGACCTGCCATAAATTGATTGAAGGCCAAATGCAGTTAATGAACGGTGATTTCTGCCTAAATATGACTTGATCTGATTATAGAGCTTCATAATATAAAGATCTGAGCTCACAGGACAGCTCTGAATTCTTGTAAAGGACCATTACAACACAAAATGGGCATTTTCACCTGCCAAAAATTGATTGAAGCCATTTTCACCTGCTGAAAATGGGCATTTTGACCTGCCATAAATTGATTGAAGGCCAAATGCAGTTAATGAACGGTGATTTCTGCCTAAATATGACTTGATCTGATTCTAGAGCTTCATAATATAAAGATCTGAGCTCACAGGACAGCTCTGAATTCTTGTAAAGGGCCATTACAACACAAAATGGGCATTTTCACCTGCCATAAATTGATTGAAGGCCAAATGCAGTTAATGAAAGGTGATTTCTGCCTAAATATGACTTGATCTGATTCTAGAGCTTCATAATATAAAGATCTGAGCTCACAGGACAGCTCTGAATTCTTGTAAAGGACCATTACAACACAAAATGGGCATTTTCACCTGCTGAAAATGGGCATTTTGACCTGCCATAAATTGATTGAAGGCCAAATGCAGTTAATGAACGGTGATTTCTGCCTAAATATGACTTGATCTGATTCTAGAGCTTCATAATATAAAGATCTGAGCTCACAGGACAGCTCTGAATTCTTGTAAAGGACCATTACAACACAAAATGGGCATTTTCACCTGCCAAAAATTGATTGAAGCCATTTTCACCTGCCATAAATTGATTGAAGGCCAAACGCAGTTAATGAAAGGTGATTTCTGCCTGAATATATCTTCGTCTGATTCTAGAGCTTCATAATATAAGGATCTGAGCTCACAGGACAGCTTGGAATTCTTGTAAAGGGCCATTACAACACAAAATGGGCATTTTCACCTTCTGAAAATGGGCATTTTGACCTGCCATAAATTGATTGAAGGCCAAATGCAGTTAATGAAAGGTGATTTCTGCCTAAATATGACTTGATCTGATTCTAGAGCTTCATAATATAAAGATATAAAGATCTGAGCTCACAGGACAGCTTGGAATTCCTGTAAAGGGCCATTACAAAACAAGATGGGCATTTTCACCTGCTGAAAATGGGCATTTTGACCTGCCATAAATTGATTGAAGGCCAAATGCAGTTAATGAACGGTGATTTCTGCTGAATATATCTTCGTCTGATTCTAGAGCTTCATAATATAATGATCTGAGCTCACAGGACAGCTCTGAATTCTTGTAAAGGACCATTACAACACGAAATGGGCATTTTCACCTGCCAAAAATTGATTGAAGCCATTTTCACCTGCCATAAATTGATTGAAGGCCAAACGCAGTTAATGAAAGGTGATTTCTGCCTGAATATGACATGGTCTGATTCTAGAGCTTCATAATATAAAGATCTGAGCTCACAGGACAGCTTGGAATTCTTGTAAAGGACCATTACAACACAAAATGGGCATTTTCACCTGCTGAAAATGGGCATTTTGACCTGCCATAAATTGATTGAAGGCCAAACGCAGTTAATGAAAGGTGATTTCTGCCTGAATATGACTTGGTCTGATTCTAGAGCTTCATAATATAAAGATCTGAGCTCACAGGACAGCTTGGAATTCTTGTAAAGGACCATTACAACACAAAATGGGCATTTTCACCTGCCCAAAATTGATTGAAGGCATTTTCACCTGCCATAGATTGATTGAAGGCCAAATGCAGTTAATGAAAGGTGATTTCTGCCTAAATATGACTTGGTCTGATTCTAGAGCTTCATAATATAAAGATCTGAGCTCACAGGACAGCTTGGAATTCTTGTAAAGGACCATTACAACACAAAATGGGCATTTTCACCTGCCAAAATTGATTGAAGGCCAAATGCAGTTAATGAAAGGTGATTTCTGCCTGAATATATGTTCGTCTGATTCTAGAGCTTCATAATATAAGGATCTGAGCTCACAGGACAGCTCTGAATTCTTGTAAAGGACCATTACAACACAAAATGGGCATTTTGACCTGCTGAAAATGGGCATTTTGACCTGCCATAAATTGATTGAAGGCCAAACGCAGTTAATGAAAGGTGATTTCTGCCTGAATATGACTTGGTCTGATTCTAGAGCTTCATAATATAAAGATCTGAGCTCACAGGACAGCTCTGAATTCTTGTAAAGGACCATTACAACACAAAATGGGCATTTTCACGTGCCAAAAATTGATTGAAGCCATTTTCACCTGCCATAAATTGATTGAAGGCCAAACGCAGTTAATGAAAGGTGATTTCTGCCTGAATATGACTTGGTCTGATTCTAGAGCTTCATAATATAAAGATCTGAGCTCACAGGACAGCTTGGAATTCTTGTAAAGGACCATTACAACACAAAATGGGCATTTTCACCTGCCAAAAATTGATTGAAGGCATTTTCACCTGCCATAAATTGATTGAAGGCCAAATGCAGTTAATGAAAGGTGATTTCTGCCTAAATATGACTTGATCTGATTCTAGAGCTTCATAATATAAAGATCTGAGCTCACAGGACAGCTCTGAATTCTTGTAAAGGACCATTACAACACAAAATGGGAATTTTCACCTGCCAAAAATTGATTGAAGCCATTTTCACCTGCCATAAATTGATTGAAGGCCAAACGCAGTTAATGAAAGGTGATTTCTGCCTGAATATATGTTCGTCTGATTCTAGAGCTTCATAATATAAGGATCTGAGCTCACAGGACAGCTTGGAATTCTTGTAAAGGGCCATTACACAACACAAAATGGGCATTTTCACCTGCTGAAAATGGGCATTTTGACCTGCCATAAATTGATTGAAGGCCAAATGCAGTTAATGAAAGGTGATTTCTGCCTAAATATGACTTGGTCTGATTCTAGAGCTTCATAATATAAAGATCTGAGCTCACAGGACAGCTCTGAATTCTTGTAAAGGACCATTACAACACAAAATGGGCATTTTCTCCTGCCAAAAATTGATTGAAGCCATTTTCACCTGCCATAAATTGATTGAAGGCCAAATGCAGTTAATGAAAGGTGATTTCTGCCTGAATATATCTTCGTCTGATTCTAGAGCTTCATAATATAAAGATCTGAGCTCACAGGACAGCTTGGAATTCTTGTAAAGGACCATTACAACACGAAATGGGCATTTTCACCTGCCATAAATTGATTGAAGGCATTTTCACCTGCCATAAATTGATTGAAGGCCAAATGCAGTTAATGAAAGGTGATTTCTGCCTGAATATATCTTCGTCTGATTCTAGAGCTTCATAATATAACGATCTGAGCTCACAGGACAGCTTGGAATTCTTGTAAAGGACCATTACAACACAAAATGGGCATTTTCACCTGCTGAAAATGGGCATTTTGACCTGCCATAAATTGATTGAAGGCCAAATGCAGTTAATGAAAGGTGATTTCTGCCTGAATATATCTTCGTCTGATTCTAGAGCTTCATAATTTAAAGATCTGAGCTCACAGGACAGCTTAGAATTCTTGTAAAGGACCATTACAACACAAAATGGGCATTTTCACCCTGCTGAAAATGGGCATTTTCACCTGCCATAAATTGATTGAAGGCCAAATGCAGTTAATGAAAGGTGATTTCTGCCTAAATATGACTTGGTCTGATTCTAGGGCTTCATAATATAAAGATCTGAGCTCACAGGACAGCTCTGAATTCTTGTAAAGGACCATTACAACACAAAATGGGCATTTTCACCTGCCAAAAATTGATTGAAGGCATTTTCACCTGCCATAATTGATTGAAGGCCAAATGCAGTTAATGAAAGGTGATTTCTGCCTGAATATATCTTCGTCTGATTCTAGAGCTTCATAATATAACGATCTGAGCTCACAGGACAGCTTGGAATTCTTGTAAAGGACCATTACAACACAAAATGGGCATTTTCACCTTCTGAAAATGGGCATTTTGACCTGCCATAAATTGATTGAAGGCCAAACGCGAGGTATGAAGGTGATTTCTGCCTGAATATGACTTGATCTGATTCTAGAGCTTCATAATATAAAGATCTGAGCTCACAGGACAGCTCTGAATTCTTGTAAAGGATCAATACAACAAAAATGGGCATTTTCACCTGCCAAAAATTGATTGAAGCCATTTTCACCTGCCATAAATTGATTGAAGGCCAAACACAGTTAATGAAAGGTGATTTCTGCCTGAATATATGTTCGTCTGATTCTAGAGCTTCATAATATAAGGATCTGAGCTCACAGGACAGCTTGGAATTCTTGTAAAGGGCCATTACAACACAAATGGGCATTTTCACCTGCTGAAAATGGGCATTTTGACCTGCCATAAATTGATTGAAGGCCAAATGCAGTTAATGAAGGTGATTTCTGCCTAAATATGATTCTAGAGCTTCATAATATAAATCTGCGCTCACAGGACAGCTCTGAATTCTTGTAAAGGACCATTACAACACAAAATGGGCATTTTCACCTGCCAAAAATTGATTGAAGGCCAAATGCAGTTAATGAAAGGTGATTTCTGCCTGAATATATCTTCGTCTGATTCTAGAGCTTCATAATATAACGATCTGAGCTCACAGGACAGCTTGGAATTCTTGTAAAGGACCATTACAACACAAAATGGGCATTTTCACCCTGCCCAAAATTGATTGAAGGCATTTTCACCTGCCATAAATTGATTGAAGGCCAAATGCAGTTCATGAAAGGTGATTTCTACCTAAATATGACTCGGTCTGATTCTAGGGCTTCATAATATAAGGATCTGAGCTCACAGGACAGCTTGGAATTCTTGTAAAGGACCATTACAACACGAAATGGGCATTTTCACCTGCTGAAAATGGGCATTTTGACCTGCCATAAATTGATTGAAGGCCAAATGCAGTTAATGAAAGGTGATTTCTGCCTAAATATGACTTGGTCTGATTCTAGGGCTTCATAATATAAAGATCTGAGCTCACAGGACAGCTTGGAATTCTTGTAAAGGACCATTACAACACGAAATGGGCATTTTCACCTGCCATAAATTGATTGAAGGCCAAACACAGTTAATGAAAGGTGATTTCTGCCTGAATATATGTTCGTCTGATTCTAGAGCTTCATAATATAAGGATCTGAGCTCACAGGACAGCTTGGAATTCTTGTAAAGGACCATTACAACACAAAATGGGCATTTTCACCTGCCATAAGTTGATTGAAGGCCAAATGCAGTTAATGAAAGGTGATTTCTGCCTAAATATGACTTGGTCTGATTCTAGGGCTTCATAACATAAAGATCTGAGCTCACAGGACAGCTCTGAATTCTTGTAAAGGACCATTACAACACAAAATGGGCATTTTCACCTGCCAAAAATTGATTGAAGGCATTTTCACCTGCCATAAATTGATTGAAGGCCAAATGCAGTTAATGAAAGGTGATTTCTGCCTGAATATATCTTCGTCTGATTCTAGAGCTTCATAATATAACGATCTGAGCTCACAGGACAGCTTGGAATTCTTGTAAAGGACCATTACAACACAAAAATGGGCATTTTCACCTTCTGAAAATGGGCATTTTGACCTGCCATAAATTGATTGAAGGCCAAACGCAGTTAATGAAAGGTGATTTCTGCCTGAATATGACTTGGTCTGAT